>DWTT01001341.1:0-11985 GCA_018250895.1 Carterocephalus mandan | reverse complement strand
AGTCAGTCAGTCAGTCAGTCAGTCAGTCAGTCAGTCAGTCAGTCACCTTCTCCTTTTATATATATAGATATTATAAAAATATTGGTTATCCTGCTGGGAAATCTGTTCCAGTTGATCCAATACAGGTAAAAGTCACTATTATCACCATCACAAACCTTTCTTTGTCCCACGGTTGGGCACGGGTCTCCTCTCAGAATGGGGGGGATTAGGCCTTAGTTCATCACGCTGTCCAAGTGCCATGCACATGCCATCGAAAACATTATGAAGAACTTTCAGGCATGCAGGATTCCTCAAGATGTGTCCTTCACCGTCACCATCTGTTCGCGATGGTCCTTGGTATCATCGTGCATTGTATAATTGATATCATTTGTATGCTGTATAAAACAAAAAAAATACAGGTGCTTTTTTTTGTTTTATACATGTTGTGTGGCAAAATAAATAAATTCTTATTCTTATTCTTAAACAAAACTGTTATAACGAAAGCATTTTGGTTATCAAAACTATAAAGTTTGAAGGATATACAAACTCCACGCATTAAATTATGTAAGAATAAAAATTTACTCGTATATTCGTTGACTTGTGCCGCCACTGTGCCACTACTGACGTCAAAATATTTCAAAATCTATGCAATAACTTTCTGGCTAATAAATCAAACTGTTAGCTCTAATATAACCATAAAAAATTAGGTTTCGTAGTAAAAGGTTAGAGTGGAAGTTATTCCAAGTAACTCGGCGCGTTGCCAAATAATGAAAATGTTTCTATACTCGTTTACTTCTCCCGCCTAATTTAGCCGCAAATTAATGAAAGTGAGTTTATTTTCACTCTTTAATAATTTATTGATAATCACTTTATTAACTCCTACAAAAACATCTCAATTAAACATATTACTTACATACGAAGCAAGGCATAAGTAGTGTTGGTATTTATATGATTCGAAAAAGGAAACCTACTAAATTATCAATTTTTTTTCAAATACAACACTTATGATATTTATCTGTACCATAACTTAAAAAAGACAAATTCAATAAATATTATAATGGTCTCTATCTACATTCTCTATCTTGTCCTTAATTAGTCTACTTCTGTGTATGAAAATTATTTATTTATTTTAGTAGGCAATCCAACAGCGATAAAAGTACAAAAGTTAATACAATATATTTTTTTATTTCGTTTGAACAAAATACATGTGCATTAATTAAGTATTAATACACATAAACAATTTCATGAAATTGTGCGGAGGTCGTTGCGGGACGGGTATTTAGACTATCTCATTCGGCAGCCGCATACGAAGCGACTATTAGGGCTTTTTAATATCGGAATTAAAATAATATTCCTAAATATACCTATAGCTCAAAGTGCCAAAGCAGACAGACAGTTCCTTTATTGTACACCAAAAGGATAAAGATACAACAAGTACATACACATCAGAAAATATTATCTAGTGGTAGTACAAATAGCGGTTTTATCACTAAAAAGCGATCTCTGCCAGACAACCATTGAAATTACGTCTCAAAAGTATTTTTTTAAATGAAACAGTGTAGGGGTGCACAATACAATAATAACATTTTAAAATACATACACAATACAGAGATAAATAAACAGATAATTATTAAAACTCAGCGAATCAGTGGTAGCAAGCGCGACTGTGCCCGACTGTGCATGAGCTATTTGATTCCCGGCTCGAGTCGTGTTGAATATTTTTTTTAACTTGTTTGTCAGCAATAACAAAAGTATAACCGATTTACCATTTCAAATAGCACTCCTCAAGGTAAATAAGTTACCTTAAAATCCACGCATAAAAGAAAAGGAAGATGGCAACAGAATCAGAGGGATTCTGAGGCTTTACCTTGCCTTAGTTATACTAAGCCTTGGTGACGTCGGCCACATCTTTCAGAGAACCACAATTTGGTAAAACCTTTCGCAAGGCGGGTAGTTTTCGTAAACACAGGCAAATTACATAAGTAACCTTGGTAAACAGGAATATTTAGATAAAACCATTCTATTTCAACCTACTATAGTACCTATTCATGTTGCGAGATCTTTTGACTTTTTAATCTTTAGTTGTTTTTTATCAACAATGCAACAGTCTAATAAGTAATAGAAAGTCTTTTTTAAAGGCTTAAAAGCTATTGCAGGTCATCCTCTTCCAGATCATTTTTACATTTACAATTACAATCTATACTATATAATACGTAAGGATTAAATTATTCTAGTAAAAATTATCAAGCAATAAAATTTATAAGAAATACCTTTAGCTTCTTCTTGCTTGTAATCGTAGCAGGCAGTTAAAAAAGCTCAAACTTTAACTTAAGACTTACTCGACCAAAAGATAACAGACTTGTCAAGTTCGTGTCAAAATCAATCGTTTTAACCCTAACAATGAATAGTTTAGAACAGAACATAACACACACTCAATAAAACATACCTGCAATTTTTTTTTCATTTGGTTTCAACATTGCATAGTTGAAATTTCGTATGTTACAGTTAAATTGTTTTCCGAACCATTGTAAAACGTAGTCTTTTTTTAGTTCTACTATCAACGTCTGCAATTGCATAAAACAAAATACTAAACTCGTTAATGTTTATAATTCAGTAAATGGGGTGATAAAAATGCTATACCGCACCTATACAGCTCAGTTGCCGACGTAACACCGACTGGCCATTAGTATATGGGTACTAATTTCACTGTACAGCAATATTTACGGAGGCTGCGAAATGTTTATATGTAATTACCTTTATTTTTTACACCGTTACAGTCATGCTGGCTGACGGCATGTGGAAAATTATTTATCTAGCGTTGATTCGATTACAAAGTTTTTTTATTTTCTGAGTATTGTGCAATTGTCTCATGTGCTTCCTATTCTAGCTGGAAATTCAGTTGGCAGGCAGTGTTCACCAGCGCTGAGACTTGTCAAATGCTTACCATATTTAAACGTGTATTAGTTAATAGTAAGTAGTTAAGTAGGGTAGCGTCCATAGCCCAATGGCTCGTGTCGATTCAATGTGATCGACAGGGTTAAGCAACGACGGGCGCGGTCGGTTTGTGGATGGGTGGCTAGTGGTAAAATTTCATCGGCGCTACCGTGCTTCGAAAAGTACGAGGTTAAGCCGTCAGTCCCGGTTGTTTTCGATGGTGAAAACAATTGTTAAGCATTGTCGAGGGCCTTCGGGTTGCTTGAGAATATTCGACTGGGCTGGCCACTAACCCCTCCACCAATTCGCATTGGAGCAGCGTGGTGAAGTATGCTCTAGACCTCCCACAGATCTGTGGGAAAGACCCGTTACCAGCTGTGGGACGTAGCAGAAAGTAGCAATAATTAAGTAGGTACAAACCCATCTAGTTAGTTTATTAAATAAGCCGTTCAATAAATCTCCATAATTTAATTTAAAGCTATTTCTTACGTCTGTAAAGAAGGCAAGTGGAGATTGATATTTATGTGATGGCGAGCCTCAAATCTGACAGTTGAGGGGTGTCGGGTCACAATGGGCACGCGGTCTTTATCGCTGAGAGGGAAATAAATGAGCCTACTTTTTCCTATTTTACGAGCAAGTCACTCTGAAATAAAATTCATGTTTGGTTTTCCGTGTCAATAATACACCATTACAAGAAAGCATTATTCCCTTTGTTTCTCTGTTCCTCCGTCGCGTTATGAATTTTTTACTGTGGCAATTCCGTGTTATGTTTTCTGCACAATTTATGAAACAGCGCCTTCGCATGCAATATGCGAATGCCGTCAACTCGGCGTCGATACTTAAACGTTTACTACGTTTTTTCCAACTCTGTAACATTGTTGTTCCATTGCTAAACAAGCTACACACGCGCCGCAGCTCGCCGTGCTCGTGGGAAGGCTGGACAAACATATTTGTGTGAAATTTAAAACATGACTTCTTAAATTGTTTCTAATATGTATGTGTTTATTTTGCCCCGCAAAATAATTATTACGTTAGAATCTAATAAATATTTTGGTATCTATAACTAAATTGAGTGCCTAGCCACCTATGCTAGCCCCAAACTGAGCAAAACGTCTATTATTAACCCAAAAAACTATGCTACAATCAAAAGTGAAAGACAACGTGATGACGTAGACTGACGTAGAACATACTCGTACAATCCAGCCATTCGTATTGCACCTGGCCACGTAGCGTATGTACTTGTGTAAGTAGCGAGCGTAGCGTAGCGTAGCGTAGCGTAGCGTAGCGTAGTGTAGCGTAGCGTAGCGTAGGAACATCGCCACGTGCCTGCGATTTTCCTTAGTTCTCTTACATTGATCATTTTTGTGTGGTGCGTGTTATGTAGTGGTTTAGATTTATTATTGCGAATCACGAATCCTCCTTAAAAATGTCATCGCGATTTTTACGCACTGTACTTGTTTAATTTCTAGATAACTTTGACTCCAATAATGTGACGTGATTGTTGAGATTTAACGTCGGAACTGTCGAAAATGTTCACTATAAACGTATTCGTGCAGAACAACTACGGGTAAAGAAGCCAGACACGAAAACTCAGCGAAACGTAACAAATCTAGGCATGGAGGCTTTTGTCCTGGCCGACATGCTACACAAATTATCGAATTATATGAACGTCCTTTATGGACTTGTAGAAATATAAAAAGACAAAGAGAACTCGACCCATTTAGTTGTTGACGTTGATTTATCGTTATTACTACATTTCATTACGTTTTCCTTTGAGAAACAAATGCCTACTTATCATTCAGATCCCAACATGCCTATTCGCCAGTAATCTGGCCAGCGACTTGAAACTTCCATACACTTCGAATGAATAGCGTTTACTTTGATTGTCGATTATTTTGTTGATAGGCTCCTTTGTTAGACTCATGTGCCACCGAACCGTAAATCGCCTAACCTCGTTTCTACTGCACAAACGGTGAACAGGGTTACCAAACACATGGTATTAAAACTACAGATAACTATTTCTTCACACTAATATATTGCTTCTTTACGTGTCACATAATATAATAATTGCAACAAAACCAATGTATAAACATGGAACTTTATTTGTACTTTGTAAAGGGTAATTCCGTTTATAATATTTTTGTGAGAGATTTGAAATAAGTCAAATAAATAAAAATAATATTAATGTACTTGGAATCGTGGAAAACGGTCTTATTGAGTGAAAATAAATTAATTAATTACGCACGTTACCATACTTCTTCATTCGATAAGGCAAAGATAAACATAGTTATAAAGAGTTTGAAAAGCGTTAAAACTGCTATTTATTATTTTAGGATAATTTAAACATAGTCTATGGAGAAGAAAAATTTAGTTATCACAAATTGTAGCGTTATATTTGTACGATCCTTGGCCTTTATTATCTCAGTGTGGTCGTATAAATGATTCATAAATTTTAATTTAATATTTACAAGATGATATTCTTACTGACATAATAGTATTGAACAATAGTAGTAATTACCCTTAGTTTCAGTGATTCAAAGTATGATAATATATTATCGTGTAATTTTTACGGCAAAATATTTTTGGCATTAGAGCTAGCTGCCAGCCCTAGTAGCAGTTAATAGCTAAACCCTTACTCATATGGTAAGTGCTAGACCAGTTACTGATCGTTACTCATTTGTTTGCGTTCACTGGTTCATTCCCACTTCTGTGTTCCACTTTGTCATAACGTTGTTTTAGCACGAGACACACTGTGAAGTAGAGTGTGAAGCTATTTGCAGAGCGACTTTAACCGCCATTCCTGTTATGCTTGGCTTATGAAAGAAGTACGTTGGAAATTTTATAGTTTTTATTTGATTATAGACCGCCGAGTCGGAATACGACCGTTATTTTATAAACATTTAGATTCAAGTTGAATTGGTTATTTTTTTCGACGTTATCTGTCTCATATTTATAATACGGACAGTGTATTTATGTAGGGGCTATGCACCTAAGTATTATGTTCCTTGTTTCCTGTATTTAGTCACACACAAAGACATGTTTAAGGCTTTTAAGCTATGTTGAGCAAAAATATTGGAACTAAAGCCGTGTTAAACATGTAGATTAAAAAAAAATTGGAATTTACCTACTAACAGAAGTACGATTAAACATATTACATGTCAGAAGATTTAATGTTATTTTGGTGTTGTTAACGAAGTTATAAACTCTCGTTAAATATACTACTTGCTGCTTGTGTGACTTGCTATACTAACTTGCACCTATCATTAATTTTTGTAGAGACATTTACCCATCGTAAAGAGGTTTTGAGGTAGATGGTAACTGACATGAGAACTGGAGCGTGATAAGAGTGATAAAAATAAGAAGGATAGTCAGAAGGCCGTCAAGAGTTGTAAGTAAAAGATTATAAAAGAAGGCAACAAATAAAAAACATTTCTGAGGTACGCCTCTGGCCCGCTTTTCGCTTTGTACTTTTTTTTTCACTTGGAGGTACGAAGGTTCTCGTGTCTTCAATAGTATTCAAACGCGTCGCTCGAATGAATGCCAACTTCTTAGCCACGTGATTTGTTATGGGACATTCACTATTTTTCTCTGAAAAAAATATCAGCTCGCGTTTTATGTAAAAGTTATCTACTCTACAAATACACATTATCGAGATATATGGTGTGGAATGAATATTTGGTAAAAGACATCCCACTGTTGGGCCTTTCGCACATCCATAGCTGCGGGAGGTATAGTCTAATCCAGAGCAGACTCCTTAATGTTGGTCCAATGCGAATCGATGGAGCCTTTAGTGGCCAACGCAATGTTGAATGTTCTCAAGCCTTCAGAACGGAAGATTATTATTAAAATTACAATTAATTGTGGTATGGCAAAAACATTTCAAACTACACCGTTAAAGGGCTATAGTAAACAACAAATTATGCACGCATACGTATAACCTCGAGGTACTCGTACCAAGTCACCCAGTAGTTGTAGGCTGGAAAAATTGATTATCTTTGTGTAGCCGGATGTTTTTGTATGAAAAGGCCTCTTTACTTTACTCTTGGTCATAAGTAGTTCCTACTACTCATACTATAGGAAAAATACCTAAATAAATATTACACGTAAACATTAAATGTACGGTGAAATGGCAAACGGCGGGGAAGAATTGGTTTTCACGGATCGGCGAGCGGTCCGCTACTCCTCGGTAGGGGCTTCCCAATTGTTTTCGGCTTGCCGTCTCCCAACACTGCGTTATTGCGTACCTTTGAGGTTTTTAACTGTGCTCCAAAGATTTAGGATCAGATTAAAATACCCCCCCATCCCCAACCCAACGAACTGTCGGAATACTTTGCTAAGTATTTTGGAGATCTTTGTTTTCCTCGTATATTATTATGAAATTTTTTTCCGGTTTTTTTTTACTTTTGCCATTTCTTACGTATAATTTACTATTGCTTTGGTGTGAGTAATGAGAATTTATTCATTTATTTGACCATCATATATAAGGCTTCACTAGTGAAAGCACAATTAAGTATAGTTAAAAAAAATTGTTTGTCAAACTTAACTATGTTTTAACGTTTTGTTTTTTATTATCAAGATGTTAACTGAGATAACACGTACGAGTATGTTTAAATCAGTGCATGTTTTATTTAAGTTATGGTGGTTCTTGTCTTGTTGATGTTACTTAAATAAATAAATAAATAAATATCACTGTACTATCCGCCCACGAATCAATGCTTTCGCAGTTAAACACAATATTTTGAAACGCTGCACCCCGATGTACCTGGTGCCACATTGCTGCACTCGTGCATACATCACGCGTGAAACTGAATCAGACACGCGACTATAAATAACAACGTGTATTTTATTCATTCCCAATTTTTATGAATCGCACCACTTCAAGCCTTTCAGTTTCCGTTTGGAGGACACGGGTTTCCCCTAATAATAGGAGGGTAACTAAAGTAGACCAACCTGGCCAAGAGCCGGTTGGCAGACTTCACATGCCATCGAGTAAATTATACAGAATTCTCAGGAATGCAGGTCGCCTGCTTCACCGCTACATCAGAAATGTTTCTTCATTGGTATTTGAACCGTTTTGGATTCGAGCCCTGGAATATCTGATTTGATATTTATGGGCCGTCACCGCTATATCACTCACAACGGTTACCTACTTGAATCGGGAGATTTAAGAAAGTAGGCAGAGATGGAGACACTCACTTCTTATCAGTTATGTATACTCGTAGGTCCCACGTGTTATTGTAAACATTTTGTGATGAAATGATGTTTTTAGAGAGCTGGATCATCATCCACCTCTCTTAAAACCTCATTTCATCAAAAATCTGTGATAAATACTCCTATGTAATTATATGTTTAATACACAACAATTTCAATGCATTTTAGTGTTCATTATAAACATTTAGTTGTAATACAAAATGCTTAACTGCGTATTCCTATATAAATTATGTGGTAATAAAAATTGAACAAAGAATTTCTACTTAAGAATTTAGGTAATTGTTTTCCCCTACAGTTTTGATAATATGAATACAAAAACGACACGAAAAACGTAATGGAACCATTTCAATTTTGCTTACCTGGACGACGCTGCAGGCACAATAATTTAATTTCAGTCGTAACGACCACGAATTATGTGAAAAAACCGCAGAACTCATAAAGCTTTGCTCCCAAACGACCCACGTCGTATTTACTAAAAAGAGATGGAACTTGAAATTAAAAACAGTACGAAGCGAAAGATTCAGTTATTTCTCAATAGTATTAGCCTTGCATTGCTCGTGATAAATTGTGTTTATGTTATTATGATCACAGCGGTGACAGCCCAGTGGCTATTAAAGTCGGTTCTTACTCGAGAAGTCCGGTTTCAAATCCAAGAAGCACGCACTAATGAATTTTCCAAGTTCCAAAAACTGCTACAACGGTAACCAACATATCCAGCCTGAGAGTGATGATGATGTTCTATGATGTCGAAGTCATGCGAAGTCTGCCAATCGGCGTATGGCCAACTTGGTGGAGTATGGTCTAACTCCTTCAATTCCGAGAGAACCCGAGCCCAACAATGGTATATGGTCCACGCGGTATACGCTTACTAACTCATACCAAGTTAGTATACCAAGTTTATATAGTTGCAGTTGTTTTCACAACTGCGTCCATAGCCCAATGGCTCGCGTCGTTTCAATGTGATCGACAGAATTAAGCAACGAGAGGCGCGGTCGGTTTGTGAATGGGTAATCGCTAGTGGCAAATAATAAAAATAATATATCATATTGTATTTCAACGAAAAATGCCTACATCATAAATACCTTAAAGGCATACATATAAACATAACATAAATACCGGTGATACCTGGAGCGAAATTTGCGAAACACGGGTCGTGTTCCTTCGGCCGCAGATGTTCCGTTGGAACGCGTACAACAAACATGTATAAGTTGACTGTGTTACGCGCTTTCAGCTTTTTAATCCATAACCAGAATTCAGTCTTCGCCTCCAAGTACTCCACGCGATCTAATGCCTTAATTTTGTCGAAAAAAAGGCAAAAAATCGTATTATCTTACAACGAATATTATAATGATGTATAGTTAATAATAAATAACTATCTTTTTTTTCTTATTTCCACTAAATTATAAATTTAATGTAACGAATGTGACAGTTTGTTTCCAAGAATTAATGTTGCTTTTCTTTTGTTATTTATTCGTTCTTTTTGAACATTTATCTACAAGTATATCTATTCTGTCCTTGTGGTCTGACGATCTTAAGCCATTTTGAGAACCTCCTTAGTCCCCTGGTTGCAGTGGTTCCTCCTGGATCGGGAGGAGTTGAGTTATTGAGGGAGGCCTATTTACAGCAGTATACCTCGGAAGGTTGATGATAGATGGGACAGAAAGTACTGTTTACAATTTATATTAAAAACAAAAAAAGTAATACCCTCTTTTTTTGCTGATAGGTCTTAAGTATAAAAATTTTAGTTCGGTATAAATATTTTAAGACCGTAATAAATAAGTATTTTATAAACTTATGGATCACTGTTGTCCGCATAAATAAATTTTCATTTCAAATTTTCATTTCATTTCATTTCAATAAATAACAACTAAAATACTATAACAACAAATGCTTGTTATTTCCTACTACGTAAATATCTAACTGTATTTCGATAAAGTGATCTATTTTCAAAAAGACTAAGATGATTCTTAGTCCTCAAGCGTAGCTGTGACTGACTTGGAACGAGACTCTTACTAACAATCACTAACTGGACTAAAACTAACACTGACTAACAGGACTCACTATCGCTAATTCATAACATAAGCCCATTCCTCTTATCCACTACCAAACTGACAAACAACATTAGTTTGTTAGTAACTAATTAACTCACCTAACTGGATTCACCATCCCAGTCCCTATTTGTTGTTGTTGTTTTTTTTGTCCCCAGTTTTGGGCCATGGGCGGCAGCGGATAGGTGGTGCTGACCGCTTGCTATCCATGAAATTACGCCTGATATCCCCACGGGGGTAGACAGAGATGTGTGTGTGTGTCCCACTTTTCCCCAGTAAAAAAGAAGAATATCCTTTTTCTTCCGAGCAATAACACACATCATTATAACGTTACTACGTTATTATGGCTAAGTAACGTGAAACAAATTATTATAATTTAATTGATACTGAGAAGCCATATATATCAATTCCAATCTAAACTCTGGCATCAATATACTAAAATCCTGTACCTACTGCGTACCTTTCTGTAAATTGAATGTAATGAACGTTTTTAAGGCTTTCCAGGGAAAATATTAGCTTTTTCACGCGTGAGTTAGGAGTTTTACAGCCCGGTATATAAAATGAGTTCTGCGGAATTTTCTCTCCGACTTAAAAGGAATTTTGCGAACTCTCGCCCTTACGGTATTATAACAACTATAGGAACATATATTTGGAATATATACTTGGTTAACAAAGAGATGACATTTACAATAACCTTTGAAATAATATGCCACAATTATCACGAACCATATATATACAACTTATGCACCCTCCCCGTATTATTTTTTTAACTAAGGATTTAATATGTCTTACACATTCCTAAATTTCTTTTTTTTATCTGATCTGAAAGTTTTGTTATGGATTTTTTTAATATACAGACACGAGTTGGTTAGATAACAATATAATAGTAATAATAGTAGTAATATGTATAGGTATTATTGTCAATAATAGTGGTTGTAGTGGATAAATGAAAATATATGTCAAGATATGTCGAAATATGTATGTGTGTCGAGTTCAACAATGTCGCTGAAGAAGTCAACGTACTAAGAGATTTCTTGGCAACGAAATACTAAATCTACGTACAGAACCATGAATTATCGTACGACATTCCTTCGAGAATATCCGTTTTCATGAACGTAATATTAGTAGCGAGAGTAATATAGTTTTGTTGTTGTTGATTGTTAGCAGTTTGGAACGGTACCTAATTACTTGTGGTGTGTGAAATATACTCGGCAAAAATAATATATAAATCATTTCTTGCAGATACGGAAGGGCTGGAAAAATTAGTCAAATTAGTAAGTTAGTCCGATTAAAAAAAACAGCCCCGATATGGCGGTCACATTGTCTGCCAATGAAGAAAAGTTATCCATATATATATGTACATAAATCCGCCTAAACGTACTCTGAGACTTATCAAAATTCCTTTTTTTTTCTTCACCAAACTGAGCTTCTCGAGGTCACCATTATTTCCAGTAGCAAAAAGGCCAACTAATTGCGGTAGTAGTGACGTATTACCACATGGTAACTGTATTCTTAAATTCTCGTTGGTCTAGTGGTCATTGGCATGACTGTTAAGTCCGAGGATTCTACTTAAATTTATACATTGGATAACATAATCTACTCGTAGCAGCCGTGTAACGAATACAATACAATTTCGTTCTTATTCTTATTACGAACAAAGTATAGACCCTTACGGCGTCCACATACATACTCTTAAATTTTAAAATAGTACTCGTAGCGTATTCCCAATAATACTTGTAGCTCCCAATAGTACTCGTAGCGTATTCCCAATAATACTCGTAGCTCCCAATAGTACTCGTAGCGTATTCCCAAT
>DWTT01001340.1:0-11985 GCA_018250895.1 Carterocephalus mandan | reverse complement strand
TATGCCTTTCCGTGTTACTCTGTTCTAGGCGTTGACATGCGATGCCAAATAATGCCAAATGTGTGTAACCGTGGCCACTTGAACGACGTGTATTTGTTCATGATCCTTTATCTTGTACATTATTGATCGAATCTTAAAATGATATTTTTATATTGTATGCAATTTGATTGTCAAGCTTTTTGAGATATTCCCATGCCGTCCTCATGTGGTATGTAACTTCGCTGCAGCTATATTACACTACAGGATATTGTATGTGACGTCCACAGATCTGTTGGTGCACAGCGGGTTCCTGTCTTGCCTCGTGTCCAATACCTTCTGGCTGGCTTCCATCGTCTACTACCTTTATATCACCTTCCTGGGATACAACCGTGAGTAATATTTATTCCTCATAGGCGTGCGCGGCCATACATTAATAATTTAATAACGTTTCAAAGTTAATACACTTAAAAAAAAAGAATATAGTTCGAATTTTTTACATAATTGAGATATTTTCTAATATTTATTTGGCTTGAATTTCATTTTTTGTTAGTGATTTTATCACATATTTAAGTCGGCAAAATAAACATTTAAAAAACATTTAAAAAAGATTTAAATTCGCAGTCGGTAGGATTCGAACCTACGCTCCCAGAGGGAATCTGATTTCTAGTCAGACGCCTTAACCGCTCGGCCACGACTGCTTGATGTAATAATTTGAAATTATTTTACTAACTATACAAAATCACTAGGTAACGCTGGCAAAACAGCCAAGTTTACTATCGTTATAATGGAATTCAAAGTGGTACCAAAATTATACCACTGTTTCATCTGGAGACCATTAGGTTTTTTTTTAAATCCGGCACTGTCGTTATAAAAAAAACTTAAACGAATGTCTTTAGCGCAGGATGAAAACTCTCTGCGCTAACGACAATGTTTGCGCGGGAATAGTAATTTTTTTTATAGATATAAGATAGAAAACGAGCATGTTCTGCATGCCACCCATGACAACTGTGATAGACCTTGAGTAAGACTTATAAAATACCTAAATAGGGACTGGGATGCTTAGCATAGATATTAAAATGAGCATTACTTGGTCAGTTGGTAGCGGGTATGAGACATCGATAGCCATGGCTTGCGTCGATACTATGTGATCGACAAAGTTAAACAACGACGCGCGCGGTCGGTTTTTATCTAGGTGAAGCCTTTTTGAAGACCTTCGGGTGAGAGGCTTGAGAATATTCGACACTAGGTTGGCCACTAACCCCTCCACCAATCCGCATTGGAGCAGCGTGTTATGGTATCATCTAGATCTCCCGCAGCTGTCTGTGGGGGGAGACCCGTGCCCAACAGTGGGGTGTATGGTATGATGAGACTTTTTTTTTATCGCTGGGAAATGCAATTACTCATCCCACCCATAACCTTGTCGGACAGGTGGGTATGTGGGACACGCTGATATCAGAATACCCACTAAAACCCAACGGCACCCTGAGCGTTGATAAGAGATTACTACCTACCATTACTACCGTGGCGTGACATGGACAGTTAATGAATTAGTGATAGATTTTTTTTTTCAATTCCAGATCTGCCAATGCTGCAGAACACGAGGATATTCCTGCTGCCCTTGCCGCTGCTGTTCCTGACGTACCTCGGCACGCTGGCCGCCGGCTGGAACCTCAGCCACATGCTGATGGACTTCTACCACTACAGGGTCCTGTAGTGATCTGTTCTGTGTTAAATGTGAGACTGATCGACTGAACAGTGAATGTGGGACTGTAAAAGTTAGTTTAAGTTAGTCAACCTTATTTATAATTATATAAATAAAACATGTTTATACTCAAATGATAGTAATAACTATTTTATAATCGGAAGCCAATTCCTATTACATCCTAATAATATATTTATGATCATGCACTCGCATTGACTTTTGTAATAATAAGTCAATGTGCACTCGAGTGACTTCATGGGTCTATGAAGATGCCTTATATCCACTTTGAACAAATGCAATGCAAAAGTAAAAATATACAAGCTGTACTTGTCAAAATATCTGAAGTACAATTATATTGTAATTCCTTTCAGAAGCATTGTTCTTGGATCGATAGTTGCTAGATAGCTGAACAAAGATTGTTCCACTAAAACTGTATTAATTTTATTGAAGATTCTTGTAAATAAAACATTTTATTATTATGATATATTTCTTTTATTTCCTTGAATATAGTTATAAAAATGAAACATATAAATACATCACGGATTCGAATTGCTGATTACATTCAAATACATTTTGTCAGTCTATCTTAAGCTGATGCTTAATGCAAAAAATCAATTAAATATACAACATTAATCGTCGTCAAGGACTATGATTTCGTCGGATGAAATTGGTTTAGGCCGTGTTTCAGGTTCGGAGAATGGCAGTGCTTTCTTGGCCTCGGGCCTTTTGCCCACCACGAGCGGTTGCTTAGCAACCGACGTCTTGGTAATGGTCAGGGAAGACGGCAACCGACTGATTGATTGGCTTATCTCCCTAGACACATTCTCCTTTGATACCGGTATGGATGTGGACGGTAAATTCTTTTGTCGCTCAGCCAACTTTTCCTGCAGCGTTTTACCGGGACTGACCTGCTGGTGCGGTAGTGGGGGCTTCGTATGCATTGCAGCGTTCACTGTTGACGTGGACATGTGTGCCTGCGCGGGCACGGAAGCACCCGAGTGAGATCCACCAAAGGCTGACAGATTCGCGGTCATCGATGCGGGCAAAGTTGGCAACACCGTCCCCATGCTAGGCGTCAAGGTTGCCGGTGCGGTCTTCTGACTGGTTATGACAGGCGTCGGTATCGCTTTGACTACCGAGGTGGATTGTGAACTGGTCGGCTTCGAAGTCTTCGCTTGCGAAGTGCTCGCTGGTACCGAACGGCTTACCGTACTCGCCTTGGGGGCCCGTTTCTGCTTTTTCGGTGGCGGAAGATTGAAAGGCGAGAATGACTGCCCGACACACTGCCTATAAAACTCGGCTTGGAAAGTATTCTGTAGGGACTGCTGCAAGGATGTTTGCAGCCTATTCTGTAAAGCCATGGTGGCGCTTATATTGCTCAGGTATGAGAGCGACAAGGCGGCGGCTGCCTGCTGAGAGAATAGTGGATCGTTCAGCATGGGAGTGACGTAGTTCTGGAAAGCCGCAGCCATGTCGTGTGCGGATATCTTCGGCAGCCCGGACGATGTTAACGAAGGCGACGATGACGAAACTGCCGGCTTCGGAGGATTGGGCGCTGACACTGTCGTTTTAACGCTCTCTGCTAATTTTGCGGCCTGTTTCTTTTGTACATTCTGACCCTTGTCCAAACTGGCAAGAGTGGCTTGTTGTTTCAGAGTTTGAATCAATGCTTGGCAATATTTCATACTGAGATCCACCAAGTTCTTGTTTTCAAAGGGCCCGTTCGTCAGTAGTTTGTAGCCGTCGATGAGTAAATTAGTAAACTGTTTCGAGCTCGGTTGCTTCTGTGCGCGCTGGTACGCCTTGTAAATGTCCAGCATTAAACTTTTCAGCGCTTGTTGCTCCACGTCGTTGCACTTTAAGTCAGCCTGCTGACCAAACTTGGTCAACTGACCTTTTAACGACTGAACGCACAAAGAAAATGCCTGTTGAGCTAACTCTTCCCTATCTGAATCACGTAAGTACTTCTTACCCGGCTCTGGGGTTCTCTGCAAGTGCAAGCTTAGGTCTAAGAGAGTTTTGTGATCATCAATTTCTTTCAGTATCTCCATAGTGAGTAAGACGGCACGATTCATGTGGAAAGGGAAGCTGCCTCCTCTATCTACTTCACTTAATGGTATTTTCCAAATGTTATTGAAAAAGTTTGAGTGTTTTCTTTCGCTAAATAAACCACCAAGTTTTTGACCAAACCTCGATGTAAACGTAGATAACATTAGATCCCTGCATCTTTCAATATCCTTACCCTTTTTATAGTAAAAGTGGTAATGTGCAAGACGATATATTGCCTTGTAGTGTTGTGGAAATCGACTAGCGCAATCCTCTAGCGCATCGAGACAGGTGGACACGATCTTCATAATCTCATCTTCAGTTAGCTGTTTTGTCTCATTTGATGATTTGCTAGACGCATCGCTGTCTTTCGTGTCACTACTGGAATCAGAGGAAGAGTCACTGGAGCTCGAATCTGAGGAAGATGAGGACGAAGTGGAGCTTGAACTATCTTCGCTTTTTTCGGGCACACTATTTTTGTTTGGTTCTGAAATTGATTTCTCAGCTTTTGCATTATTTTCCTCGACTGTTTGAATATTCGGAGTTTCTGTTGAAATTGATTCGCTTTCTGTCTTTTTATCATTTAGTTCAACCGTTTCTCCAATAACGGCAATTGACTCTGTACTTTGTGATACACTCCCTGCTGGCGTTTCTTTGATAACAGTTCGTTCAGTATCATAAGATGCAGAACGTCGTACTTTAGCAGCAGCAGATTCCAACTTTTGCCTCTTTGCTTCTTGAGTATCCTCCTCACCAGCGTCGCTCACTGATCTTTTAAGTATGTTAGCAGCATGAATTGGCTCATCAACATTGCATTCCCCCTCTATTTCAGTACTTCCATCTTGTTTCTTTTTTCTTCCAAACGGTCCTTGAATCCATTGTTCTATGCAAGTCGAAAATACTTTTCCGACTGATGCTGGTATCGGTTTATTCTCATGCTGTTCAATGTACTTTAGAATAGAAGCATGAATTCTGTAATGTAACTCTAAGACCTGTATGCATAAGTTTGTAGGCGAGCTATAGTTAATTTTTGCTGGATAAGTTGCCTCTATTTCGTGCAAACTTTTTATTCCCTGCATGTAATAATCTAAATATACAGCCGGTGGTTTGTTTCGCTTTTCAGCTACTTTTCCCAACATATAATATATTTGCCATGTCTCTTCATTTGTCTTTTCACTATCATGACTGTTATTCAAATCGCCAAGGACTGTACTAAAACATTTTTGAGTTGTGTCTAGCATATCTTCTTTCTGTTTCTCCAGTGATTCAAAGTCTTCCATGCTAAGTGACTCACTAGCTTGTTTTAGTAATCTTGAACAGAAAGAATGAACAGCGTATACAAAATTGCCATACTCAATCCACATGTTACAACGAGAAGGATCCAATTGTAATGATCGCTTGAAACAACGAATTGCAGTTGTCGCTGGGTTCAAAAATTCTTTATCGTTTTTAAGATTCTTGCAGGAATTTAGCAAATTTTCAAGTTTAAATGCCTTGGCTAACGATATCTGGGCCCACGACTCAAACCGGTCATTATTAATAATAATGTCAAGAGTGTTAAACTTTATACCCATTTTTTCTTTTTTGAAATAATAGTCTCCTAATAAAAAGTAAATGTCCTTCATTTTATATGGTAAAAGTTGTGGAACTGGTGGCATTTTTTCATCAATACCTTTCATATATTTTTTCATATCGGGAATATATTTATGTGGATCGCATTCCGGGGGCAGTAAAGTTAATATGCGATTGAACAAAACTTCCGTATCTGAAGATATTCCCGAGATTTTGCCTTCTAATGCGGGCAATTCGGGTGGGCGAAATATTTCGTACAATTGTTGTGCTCTTAACCAGTCTAAAGATTTTGGTGTAACATTATGCTCAGCTAAATATTTAACCTTATGTCTTCGTCCGGGATGGCCAAATAAACAATAAACACATTGTTCCATGAATTGACAAACAATCTCCAATGATTTGGCAAGAACTGGTGAGCGAAGACGTGGAACAACTGTATCCAGAATGAAGTATAGTAGTTTACCATCAGATTTACAACACCAACCCTTGTTACCTAAGTAGTCATGACCAGTGAACAATACCAGTAGGGGACATGGGATATCATCAAACATTTCAGGATCAGTGGATTTACCCCTGCCTTGATCTTCCTCTCTTTGCAGAATATAATACATTATGATCCATGGTGCAACAGTATCCAAAGGCATGTCCGTAGCATTTGTCTCTACTTGGTGACCAATAATCCTGATCAGATCTTCAAGTCCAAGACTAAGATTTTTTGCTGATATTTTATCCAAACATGTTAACCCTTCTGTGCTCAGAATATGCTCCATACTACACAATATTTTGACAACGGTAAGAGTCCATTTTTCATAATCAGATGTTCCAGATGTGTAACGGAAATAATGTTTTAATGCTTCATGTAAGCATGTGAAGCACCATTGAAAACAATTGTCCACATCACCAAGAGCCCAGTACGTATCCAGAATTATTGTTAAGTACACAGCAAAGTCCAATGACACTTCGTCCTCTTGTTGTCTGGCTAATGTTTTGAAGTGTTCAAAAGAGTCTATAACAATAGACAAAACCTCTTCGTAGTTGCCTGTGTTATAAAGATTTTTAACTGTTTCTAATTTCATATTTCTTTCTAAAAATTTTATAGTTTCTAATGTTTCTGTAACATTCACTGAAGGTTTGATGGTAAAATTTAATATATCCAAATTATAAGTATCTCTCAGATCACCTAAAGCATCTAGTTCATACAACAGCTCATGCAGACTGTCTAGTTCGAGTTCATCACATTTATTTAGCTTATGTATGTGTAATTTAACCCAGAGCATACGCAATAAATATTCTAAGCAATTGGTACTGCTAAAAATGTGAGGTTTTAATGACAAGATAATTCCAATTGGTTCAATAACACTCAGATCATGAGATTTATTTTCATCTTTATTATGAGTGAGTTTATAGTTTACTGTCAACTCTTCGGCCAACAAGTTTGCTGATGTATAATGCAAGAGTTCTTTTACATTATCATCAGTACATGCAGGAATATCAATATGACTGTTATAACATTTATTTGCATCAATAAACACTCTTTTAAGTTCTTTTGGCCATTTCAATTTCCACTTATCAGCAAGAATAGCTAAATAATCCTTCAATATGTCAATGATATCATGCTTATTTTCAATATATCTAGCAATGAATAATTGAACATCTTTTTCCTCATCTTCAGACTGAAAATATTCAAGTTTGATTTCTTCATCAACTATGGTTTTCTGTTGTTTTTCTTCAAATATGTCTAGGTCACCAATATCTGGGGATGGGGGATCCCTTTCATGGTTTTCTTTTTTCTGATTGATTTCAGGCACTAAGCCGATGGGCACCATCCTCCTTAATGTGTCATAAATATTATCATCTTGCCTGTTGTTCTGCTTTTTTCGACCTGAGCGACGTTTATTACACCACTCCCATTGCTGCAGGAACCTTAGATCACTGCCTCGACGCCTGCCTGTATTTTTCTTTTGCGCTTTGACATCCGTCGCCGATTCATAATCACTTTCAAACCTATCATTATCTGTAGTCATAGCCTTGTCTTTGTCAGACATTTCATTATTTTCATTCTCTGAAACTATATCCATATTTTTTTCTGTGTCTGTAACATTCTCCTCTGGTTTGCTTTCAATTAAATCACATACTTTGGGCTCTTCATTACATACATCCATTTTTTCCTCGGGTTTCACCATATTAAATACAATCTCCAATGGGCAGGCATGACTAAAACAGTTGTCAGTCATAAAATCATGCATATCAACTAAAGAGTCACCAACTGAAGTCCAAGACAACTGAGTAATCGGTTTTCTCAACTTCAAATGAGGAATTATATATTTAAATTGATCTGCTCTTTGTTGCTCCAGAAATATCTCTCTTATTTCATCAGCTTCCTTCAGTAGCTTCTCAGCTTTTTCCTCATCAATAGGTTTATCATCCTGTTCATTCCATCTGTATAATGGATTAACGTATTCCAAGTAATCTCGTTCATACTTGTATACTGTATATATATGTCTTCTATATACTAAGCCTCTGAGATACCCAGAGTCTAACTGCAGTGCATCATAAATGGTAGCAATACACTCTTGCCTTAAGTCCAAGCCGAGGAGAAGTGTGACAATTTTGTCAATACATGGCCAGTGCCGTGGATTGCAGTTTACTCCGCGCTGGAAGGCGTTTAGAGCCATTTCATAGCGTTTGGCGCCCAAGCAGAGGAGGCCTAAGCGGTGCCAGAGGGTGACATCGGTGTCATCCAGCTCAGACGCCGAACAGTACGCATCTATAGCAGCTTCCACGTCGCCGGCAGAGCTCAGCATTGCCGCCAGGTTCTTGTAGCATAAATACTTTAAGTTAAACAATTGACTCGGCACCTTTTCATCCGGACCAGGCTTTTTGACATCATAAAGAACTTCTGTATCCAATAAGTCTTTGAGAAGTTGTGTAGCGTCCGATAGGTTCCCTTTTCTATGAAGATCCAGCGCTTTTGCATATTGCTGTGTCGCGATTTCCTCGGGTGCTTCGCGCGAGACTCGTTCCTCGGAACCACTTTCATTATCTGATTCCTTATTTAAAGCCGATAGTTTTATCATTGTGCATGACTTATTTGTTCAATAAATGAAGATATGAACCAAGCCGACAAAATTTCTTGTGACGACCAAATCAACAAGTCAACAATTTCAATCAACACAGATTTTTTTCTATTTATATCTGTGGCACATTTTTCTCTGCCATAGTGATGTGCGTGATTATCAGATTATGGCGTTAGGTAGAACGGTACAACAAAGCACTTCACATATTACAATACTGCCGATGCATTCAGAAATCAGAATAATAACAAATGCTATCAATAACAATACGAATAAAATTTATATCTAATTTCGATCAGTTTTGTAAAATAAACGTCGGTAAATCGATACTACTCGCCATTCCCATATCCGAATATATCTAATCTACCTTGTCAATTTTTTATAGTCAGCCACATATATTTGTTCTGTGGTCAGCCAGCTAGTGTCAATCACTGTCATTTAATATTGTGGAATGTGGGGTTATGTTTTTATATATATAAAATAATTAGTAAGAAAAATGATATCTAATAATGTTTTACTAAAACGCGCATGGCCTATGGTCACACAGTGCGCCGAAGCTCATCGCAAGCCGAGGTGGTTGCCAGTAGCAAAGAGTAAAATTTATCGTATTCCAAAACGTCCTGAAGTAAGTGAGGAGGAACGAGTGGAGTTGTTGCGGATAAACAATAATTACAAGACTCAAATGCGGGCGATCCGCAGGTTCTATTACGAGGAGATGATAAAGGAGAAGTCTTCGCTAGAGAGCGCGAGTTCGGAGATGTCATTGAAGTTGGAGGCAGAAGAGTGGGAGCGCTGTGTACAGGTCAGCCATTTGTTTAAAAACACTGTGTTGTAGGACTTGTAGGTATTGATACCTCTATCTACAGTCTACCTCAGTCTACACGAGTTCTTTCAGCACACTCAAGAAAGTATTTTTTTCAGTAAAACAACATGAGTAGGGCCACTTAATTTAAAGGTAGAGGTCTGTTGTATGCTATTGATTACTTTTCATTCTAAACTAGGATATTACAAGCAGGGATTCTCACTGACAATCGGTTATTAATTAAAGCGCTAGTGATTGCTACACTGCTGCTTTGGAGCGGCGGCTTAAAGATCTCGACGACAAGCGCCTCGCTAAAAAGAACCAGCCTAGACCTTCCTACACTTACACCTACAACGCATCGGGCCAGCTGTACTGTGCGCTCTGCAACGGCTGCAACCGGACGTTTCAAACCAAATTTGGATTTGCGAGTCATTCTCGCTCACATGCCCGTAACGGCGTGTAGTTTAGTCACGTCCGCCGTTGACGGACACGTCAAGGAGGATCATAGTCTATCGTGACTTAGAGCTTGGCTTAGTGGTAGGTAATTATTGTAAATTAGCCTAAAGGCAGGTTATGCACCTGTGTAGGATTAGCTATTCATTCAATGATCAATAGCTAATCCTTTGCCTTTTATTGATCAGTTTAGCATTATACTTGTATATCTTTTCTTTAAGTAGTTTGTAGTTACCTAGACTTTCGTTAAGCGTGTCTAATCACCTCATAGCGAAATAAATTATTTGACTTTGACATATGATAATTTAATTATAGCTTGACCAGGAAGTTCATAGTCGCTCAGCGCGCTATGGAGAGAGCTATGCTCGGTATTTTCTACGGATCCGGATTCGCAATGATGAAATCCGTAGACGAACATAGGTTACCGACATAGCTCGGAGGATCAGTGAATTGAAGTGGCAATGGGCAGGCCACGTCGCTCGACGGACTGATAACCATTGGCTGAGAAAAGTCCTCGAGTGGAGACCGCGTCTCGGAAAACGATGTATTGGCCGCCCCCCGACGAGGTGGACTGTAGACCTGTAGACCTGTATATGGTATGTAGACCTGTAGAAGACAGCGGGAAACCGTTGGATTCAGATGGCGCAGGATCGCGAGGAGTGGCGACGATTGAGGGAGGCCTATGTCCAGCAGTGGACCCAAAAAGGCTGATGGATGGACCAGGAATATATCAGAGGAACCATGAGAGCGCAATTTACGAAATTAACATCAACAATATAAACAATATGGTCGCGAAAACTTCGAAAATGATTTATTTGTCGTACACAGCTGCTTGGTTTAATCAGAATGAATGATTTGAATGATTTATTGTATAATAATGTGAATTATTTTGTGCAGGTGACGGTGACTGCACGCGAAGCAGCCAGCCCGTACGAGCCGTCGACACTGTGCTATCTGATAATGTAGAAACACTATGCTGTGTGTTGTGCCCTTATCAAACTACCAATGAAAAATATTTGGTGTCTCATCTGAAAGCGCACGGTAGCAGTAAGTGTTTAGACTGCGCAATGTGTCATTATAAAACTATAAACAAGAACCATCTGACGAAACATGTTAGAACACATGTTGGCGAGAAGCCCTACTCGTGTGGCATTTGTAAGAAAACGATTAATGGAAAAAGTTTCTTAATAAAACATTTAAAAATACATTCCCGCGAGAATCCTTATTCATGTAATATCTGTAATAAACCATTTTCTGAAAGGAGTATGCTACAAATACATTTAAGAACACATCCTGTTGAGAGCTCGTATCCATGTTATATATGTAATGAAGTATTTAGTCTAAAATGTAATTTACAAACTCATTTAAGAACACATTCTGACGAGAAGACATTTTCTTGTAATATCTGTAAGAAAGTATTTAGTCATAAATCTAATTTACTAACTCATTTAAGAACACATTCTGGCGAGAAGCCTTACTCGTGTGATATCTGCAAGAATGTATTTAGTCATAAGTCTAATCTACTTACTCATTTAAGAACACATTCTGGCGAAAAGCCTTACTCGTGCGATATGTGTAAGAAAATATTCAGTCATAAATCTAATCTACTAACTCATTTAAGAACACATTCTGGCGAGAAGCCTTACACATGTGATATTTGTGGAAAATCTTTTAAAAATGTGTCTTATCTGAAATGTCATTTAAGAACACATTCAGGTGAGAAACCTTACTCTTGTGATATATGTAAGAAATCTTTTAGTAAGTCGTCACATCTAAAAAGTCATTTGAGAACACATTCTGGCGAGAAGCCTTACTCGTGTGATAAATGTAAAAAAGCATTTTCTGAAGTGTCTATTCTGAAACGACATTTGACAACACATTCTGGCGAGAAGCCTTACTCGTGTGATATTTGTAAGAAATTGTTTCGTTATTTGTCTACTCTGAAAATTCATTTGAGAACACACTCTGTCGATTAACCTTACTCTTGTGATAGCATCAGATTCAGATTCATTTATTTTTCATTATATGGTATGTATACATTAACATTAAAGGCTTAATTATTTATCTACCCACGGTGCACGAAGTTGATGCTACCGAGAAGAACGCGACAAGAAACTCTTTACAAAATGTAATTGATTGCGCGTGCAATACACAAGGTTTGTTTAATAGTTATGCCATTAATCTACCTCTGCAGCGCTGCTACTGGCAAGGAGAAAACATAAAAGAAAGAAAAATATCAAGAGCAAAAATCACAATCAAAGACGCCAAGAAATTATTATGTCAAAAAAAATGGTTGTCTGTAAAGTCGGTTTACGGACGATAGATTTACGTGATAACGTCATAATCATTATTTTATA
>DWTT01001339.1:0-11985 GCA_018250895.1 Carterocephalus mandan | reverse complement strand
ATGAAGCTTTGCCGTTTTTGAAGTTAGTGAATGTGTAACGCGAGCGAAGCTGCGGGCGTCCACTAGTATGAAATAAATGTATTCTTCTTCTTCTTCTCGATAACTGTGGCACACTTGTAAGGGATTGGGAGAGTAAGTCTAGTTAGAAAAAGACATATTAGTATCATTAGATCGTCATTTTTTTAGTAGGACTTTTAGTGACAGTTAGTACTGTTAGTAGGTGTTAGTGATCCACAACGTACACTTTTACACCAACTAGAGACGACCAAAACGGTCGCCTCAAAAAAAGTTACTCCACACGTAAATAGACATAAAACTTGCACCCTCAAGAGATCTCTGTGAGAAGACTAGCTAGCTGCAACGCATAGACGTACCTCTGCTAGGCACGGGTCTCCCGCGGGAGGCCTAGAGCATACTCCACCACGCTGCTCCGATGCGGATTGGTGGAGGTGTTAGTGGCCCAATATTGAATGTTCTCAAGCCACCCGTAGGTCCTCGACAAGGCTTAACGGCTGTTTCCAACATTGAAACAACCGGCACCGACGGCTTAACCTGCCCTCCGAAGCACGATAGCGTCCATGAAATTTTGCTACTAGCGCTCATCCATCCACAAACCGACCTTGCCCGTCGTTGCTTAACTTTTTCGATCACATTGAATCGATGCGAGCCATTGGGTTATGGACGCTAGAAGACTACATACCAGCAGTTGGCCAACATTTAGGACGAACTTTAACGAAGTTGTAATAATTGGAACCATGTCCCTGATAAAACTGTAACAAAAAGCTGGGATATAAAAATTAAAACCTTCGGAATAAGTGGTTGGATCGCTAAAACGCCCTTCATAGCTCCGTCACCCCGAAACAGGTGTTGCTGAGAGTTTGGTAAAACCTTTTTTTAATATATTTATAAGCAGCACTTAACAGGGCCAGCTGTTGTTTGTGCCCGGAGAAGATTATCTGTCTGGATGCGGCAGGTGATTCGTAACAAGGGTTGCACGGAAGATTGACTATTGGCGCCCTTGTTTCGGTGTCGTATCCATGTCATGTATTTTGCAATTTTATTGTTGTGTTGAACGTTAGTGATTCAACTCTTATGCAATAAATTAGGTAATTATAATCTAACAATTTTTTTTTTTAAAAAGCTTGTATAACTTTTTTTTTTATTTTGATGCATTGTCATCGGAAACTAATATGTGTGCCAAATTTCAGCTCGATAGCTTCAGTGGAAGTGGGTGAAATATTGATTGCAAGATTCCAGGACATACATGAATAGGTACATACGAGTACATACGAGTGAAGTTAAATAAAAGCTTTTAAAAATGAACTTCTTCCCATTGTTACGGGGCTTTGTAGTTTCACAGATATATTTCTATATTGTATTGTATTTTTCGTAGGTGTTGACGTGTGATACGGTGGTGCAATACCTTCTTTAGGTGTATGATTAGGATGATAATACTTAAAATACAATAATTGTCTTGTATTGAGTGAAGAATGTTAAAACTTATTCATTCATACACCGTTTCACATCTCAAAGCAAATTTACATCGGCTAATAATTTAAAACTATTTTAATTATCCTGTATGATCTAGACTAGACTTCTGATTCCAGTTCAAAATCTGACCAGCTAAAAATGAAATCTCTCAAGATAAAATGTTGTTTCCATTCTAAATGGCGCCTATCGAGCTAAGCTTAAGCCGACAGAAGGTAAAGTTTTCAGAAAAATTGTTCGGATGTTTGGGTTATATTTAGCGTCTGAACATTTATTGTCGGATATAAATGTTCAGACGTCGACTCTTATATAAAATATAACTAATCGGCAACTTCGGATAAGCTTGAGACTTGACTTGAGAAAGTAGGTAAGTATTGTGGTATATAATACTTTCTTACTATTTTCAACTCATTTATATTATACTAGTGGACGCCCGCAGCTTCGCTTACACCTAGTATTATTATATAGCCTATGTCACTCAGTAAAGATGCAGCTTTCTAATGGTGAAAGAATTTTGAAATCGGTCTAGTAGTTTTTGTGTGAAAGCATTACAAATAAATATTTCCTCTTTGTAATATTAGTATCGATTACCTACTCTTAAATACATAAATAACTATAAATAATTTTGACTGGCCCGTTGGCGTAATCGGTAGTAGTCACTACCGATTACGCCACCGATACACTGCCTGTTGCGCCAGGGGTCTTGGGTTCGAATCCCTCACAGAACAAACATTTTTCTGAGCCTGATGATCCTTAACCCGATGCTTACATAAGATCGTCACGAGACATGGCTATAAAGATGATAAAAAAAAAGAAAAAAAAAAGTTAAATTCAAGTTACTTACCCTAACATAACCAGTCTGAAGCAGTTCTTTGGTGGCGGCGCGGACTCCTCGCAACCCTGCGGCAGCGCGGCGCTCGGTCCGGGCGACCCACCGTCAGAGTCATCCGTGCCCGCCCCCGCTCCCCGCCGACACAGCCACGATGTGCCACACTTATCCCTCGGGTCTTCTGAAGGCGCTGCGAACTGACACCGCCGAGGCGACCTCTGTCTACCGGCAGACAAGGCAGACTTTAGAGGCGACGCAGGCGCTCTGACAGGACTTGGGGACGCCCGCACAGGTGAAGGGGACACTTTCACCGGCGAGGACTGCAGGGTTATACCCCCGCGGTCTGTAGTCCCATTCAACATTGTTCTCGTTGCTAGCACTTCGGACACATTGTTTTTATCGACACATTCAGAGTTTCCTCATTTTGGCTCGCACTTCATCTTTTACACTTGAGAATACTTACACTGTCTTCATTAATAAGACAAAATTAGAATTAGGTTACGAGTACGTCACGCTACGTTATATAAGACATACATTGTAATTTACACCTGCATGAGTAAGTAATTTTCAGTTTACTATCAACAGCAAAATGGCATCTATTCATGAGTACTCCTGAAAAGTGTTTACTCAAAACTATATTATCGACAAGATTGCTTTTCATACTAAATGACTGCAAAGAAGCTTTAGTACAAAATAATAACCAGTTCTAAATAAGTCATAGATTAATGGTTCTGGCTCCAAAAATTAGCGGCAACGATTCTTTTCACTGCACTGGCGACGTAAATAGCCTTAAATAGGCTATATTAATATAGTAAATAGCCTTTCCATACAAAAGCTTTAATGCCAGTTTCTGTTCATTGTATATCATCAAACTACTTTATGTGCAAATATTTATCCATACGAAAGTGTGTTTGTTGGTTTGTCCTTCTTCTCCGCCTTAACGGAATGATGAATCGACTTGATTTTTTGCATAGATGTAGTGTAAAGTCTGGAGAGTGACATAGGCTATTTACTAGTATCCTGGAAAATTGCATGGTTTCCGTGAAATGGATGCATCACTGAAGTTATCGTTCGATTTGCCATTTCGATTTCCGTTGATAAAAGCTATATTTATTATATTTTAAACCATCCCTTGATGGTAGAGATAATTCTGTACAGAAAACGATTTAAAGCGGGCGAAGCCGCGGGGAAAGCTACTCATTAAAATGACCTCGAGGTAACATCTTAATGGACATCAAACTCATATCTACTGATTCCATGTAACAAGTTGGGAGTCCGTTTACCGAACACAGTCCCGTTTTGCATTCCAGTAGGTACTGCTTACCAGTTAGATAGTATGAGTTTGCACAAATACCGTTTTGAACACTGATTGCGAAATCCAGTCTCGCACTAAGCCTAGGGTTGCCAACGGTCCTATCCGGCAAAATATTTACATGTCCGACCTATCCGGTTTTTGTAAGGCTTATTGGCTTACGCAGAATTCGCATAACCGCGCAACGAATGCAGTGAGAGGCGGAGGGTAACCATGGAATGGATGATAGGAAATTCGGAAAATCGTTAGCATCAAACCAGACATTGATCATATTCTGAATTGCTTTGTAGCGCCCATAGCCCAATGGCTCGCATCGATTCAATGTGATCGAAAGAGTTAAGCAACGACGGGCGCGGTCGGTTTGTGGATGAGTCACCGCTAGTGGCAAAATGTCATAGGCGCCACGGTGCTTACGGGTACGTTAAGTCATCGGTTCCAATTGTTTTTAAAGGTAAAAACAATCGTTAAGCACTGTCGAAGACCTTCGAGTGGCTTGAGAACAATCGACACTGGGTTGGCTACTTACCCCTCCACCAATCCGTATTGGAACAGCGTGGTGGCGTATGCTTTTGACCTCCCGCAGCTGTGTCTGTGGAGGAGACCCGTGCCCCGCGGTGGGACGTCTATGGGTAGCAGCCTCTTTATGTACACATAGGAGAACAAGAGGAGGAAATAAAAAGTACACGTAAGTGTTAAACATTTGTTGTTATTGTAGTTTTATTAAATTTTAAAAACTAAAAATAATAAGGTTCGATCGAGGGCCAAATGTCCGGCATTTTACAGCGCCGAGTCAGACTTTCGTATTTTAGGAGATGGCAACCCTAACTAAGCCACTTTTTTTAATTAGTTTAATTAAACTCTACCTAGGATTTTCCATTACAATTGCAATGTAATTCTACTTTATTCTGGCGTTCGTTATCGCAGCGGTGCGCGGAAACAATTTTATTTAAAATATACGTTATTTCAGTAAACATTGGAGGTGATATATGTATGGAATAATTCACGGTTCATAGGAAAAATTATTATTAATTAATTATCATTAATTTCGGGTTATTTATAAAACAAATTCCACCCTTAAAATTGTTTTACCAATAAATTCAATTCAACGAGCTTCTAAAATTCAAACGACTTTTCTTATCATTGTACCAATAACACTCGTAAAGTAAATTGTAACATTTAGAGGTAACTGTTGCTGGCGCTTCGTTTATGGCCGAAGTTTATGCCACCGTTTTATGGCAGATCGGTCATAAGCCATTAACCAAGGAACTTGATAAAACTTGAGCAATGTAAGTGACATTACACCGATATTATGACTAGTGGAATCTGTTAGATTGGTCCTTTGAAACGTTTCCGCATACCGTAGGGTTGAAACGACTTTTAATGAAGTAAAGTAAAATTATTAAATTGCACTTTTAAATTTTAGATTCTCATTTCCTGTGCTTAGAGTGTCGGAAATACAGATAATAATACAATTATTGTATAAAAGACCCGATCGTAAACATTTATGTGCAAAATAAACATTATCAGACCGGCTGGGAATCGAAAAAACGGCAGAGTCGTCGCGATAATATTCTGTTGGGAATTTTCTGTTAAGAATCTCGTAGAATTATAGTTAAGGTTCTTGTGTATAAGTTGTTTTTATGGATAAATGATAACAAACAAGCCTGCACTTCCCATCCGCTGGACCCCGTGACAAGTGTGACAAACTTTGAACATGACTTGTACATTTATAGGTAGGACTGGGATGGTTAGTCTTAAGATGAATATACAATATACAGAATGGTCAATCAATTTATATACTTAGTATTAGTAATCCAGTGAGAGTTCCGTTCTAAGTCAGTCACAGGTGCGTTTCTAGTGCTACCCTTCCTCTACCAAAAAGTGCCCATCGCGGCTAAAGAAGTTTTCACTTCAAAAAGGGATGGTTAATTCAAACCGTTTCAGTTGAATCGCATAGATTCTACCACTAACTGCATGGTAATGACGAGAAAGTTACTAATCACAAAACATCGATGTTCCTGTGCAACGATGCATGTCGTAATCACTTGTGCGATCCGAATGTGCTGTATATTGATTTCCTGTTACATTTGTCCGGATTATTGTTCCGCTGATCGGGAATTCCGGTCGGAATTTATCGGCTTGTACAATGGAACAAAATCTTTGATATGGACCGTATGGATTTCAGGGATTTCGCACATTTTGAATTTCAGAATTCAGACGAACTTTGTGCACAACAGAGCATATTTTGCCGATCGAAAGGGGCTGAAGGATTTGTGTACAATTAGCGAGTAGGTACGGATCTCAGATTAAAAAGTAGAAGAGAACGGAATTTGATGTACAAAGGTAACACGAACACCAACCAGAATCCACCTAACAAACAGAGAATGATAGGAAAAGCTAGTAATATATATTTAACATTAGTTGTTTTTAATACTTCTACTTCATTTGTTAACAGTGCACTATTTATTAGCAACTAACAAGGTGACACGACCCTATGTCTTTTTTTGTATGCTTTTTTTTAAGGGATATAAGATAGCAAACGAGCTTGCGGCACCATCCATCCGCTGGCGCTCATGACAACCGTGACTGACTTTAAATATATATTAAAGACAGTCACGGTTGTTATGTGTATTTATGAACATCGTCGGTATTTATATCAAACCTCAATCGTTATTTTACGCATTTAGGAATCACTGGAAATAAATAAAACAAAGACGCCCAGACCAGGCTCATAATCGGTTTTCGATAAACTCGTTCTGGCGGAACAGTGCACTTGCTCTGTTTGCTGAGCGCTCTTTTGTTTTAACTCCGTAATCGGAAAGTTAGAGGTGACGGAGGTAAAGTATTTCTGTTTTATGTTTTACACAAGTTTGCTTGCAGTTATTGATTTGCCGCTAGTCTTTTTACAGCAAGTATTGAAACACATGAGTACATTGCAGGGTCATATCACTACTGGGCCTCCACGCTGCTGCAGTGTAGATTGGCAGAGGGGTTAGTGGTCTAAAATTATTAGGCCGCCCGAATGCTTCCGATAACACCATCGATTAGTTGATAAAGTCTCAGCCACACGACCTCATGAACTTAAATTTGTATGCGCTGCTTTAAGTTAAATCTTAAGTTTTCGTTATGTACTAGATATTTTAAGTATTTGTTGAACAGTAGTACAGTTTGTGGAACATGAAGAAAACCTTTCAATATGATTTTCCTTGTGCTGTATTTGAACTACGCCATTCATTTCCTAGTACTTGTGAACTGTCTAATGGAGTTTTGTTCTTCTTAGCATTAATTTAGCTTATGTACAAAGATTGGTCCACATGAGAGCAGCGTGGTGAAGTATGATCTAAATGTAAGTAAATAGAACAATGCTTTCTAAATAAATCTTGCTGGTTTTAAGATATTTTCTTTTAATTACCCGTCGATGAGGAACGCCCACAGCTTTTTCGCGAAGACAATTACGAAGTATATTTCCGTATCACTTACTTAAACTACAACAAGTTTGTACAAGTATCATGAGACAAGCATTTAATTTTCATGTTTTGATATTAAAGTTCAACTATCGCATGTAATTTATATATATATATATATATATAGTTATTTATTCTTCATTGTTTAAATTATCTATAATAATTATTATAATATTTATCCCAGTCGAACAAATACTCAGTTTTGATGATTTGTCTTATTTGGTAAACAATCTTAGAACTTCTTTTCATTGAAATACATTAGGTGTAAAAAATTATTAATAGTTAACAAAAATTACCTTTACGTAGCATTAAATGCCTAATTCATAATTACGACAAAAACGACGCTATATAATATTACTAAACTGGACAAGTCAGAAAAAACGGAGTGTATATATTATATTCCTCCCAAAAGCCTTTCCTAAACAAATCCTCTTCATCCTTAAACCAATTTCATTCGTGGCTCCCTTCCATGCTGGTATAACTAACAAGTCATACACTGTAGCTATACAATATCTGAGCAGAATTTACACTGCGGTATTGCGTTCGGAGGATAATAACGGTTCCATAGAGACCATGAGACTAGTTCTCAACCGTATTTTAGTTGAGATAAGGCTTAAAATTAACTGTTTGTTCTATTGTACCCAGGCCTCACTCAAAGGAACACAAGGGCTGTGAAATAAAACAATTAGAGCTGTCTGGTCAATGTCTCTGTTGTGACGTCAGTCCTTATTTCCCCTTTGCACCTGATTTATCCACTTACCCGATATTGGCCTTGCTAGGCAGACATTTGTGATAAGACGTACGCTTGTAAGATGTGTAAATTAATTTTAGGCTTGCACACTACTATATCCGCATTGGAGCAGCGTGGTGGAGTATGCTCTAGACCTCCCGCAAATGTATCTGTGGGGGAGACCCGTGCCCAGCAGTGGGACGTCTATGGGTCGCAGCGAGCGAGCGACACTACTATACAAATGGAAAAGTATGTTTATTGTTTCCCTTTTTATTCTTCCCTTCTACTACTCCGACCGATAAAATCTAAATCCTATACATATTCGAAACTTTACCTACTAGTTTAAAATATATTTTAAACGTGTTAAAATTATGTGTCCATTTATTTATTCATTTAATCAACGTATACTTTTACGTTTTTTTACGGATAGCATATATGTAGTATACCTACACACCCACCTAACAACGATACCGTCACAAATCCGGACAAGACTCATAAAACCGATAAAACTAAAGGCTTGATTATAAGCTTTACAGTCTGCATAGGCCCTATGTAGGTACCTACTATGAAGTTTGGTGTCTTTAGTAGTTATTAACAAAGTGCAGTTAGGCACTTCCGTAAGGGCGACCGTGCATATTTCGTGCTTTTGTAACTTTTATATCAACATTGCCTTATATTTGTTTTGTCGGATACGACGGTCCTTATATTGCGCGCAATTAACTGAAAAGTAAAAAAAATAATATAACGAAATCCGTACCCATTACACAGTCTAATGTAAACTGATCTGATATAATGAGATCGTTCTCCCACCACGCTAAGTGCTGTGGCGCGACTAGGAACAAAGATTCGCTTTTAGTCAAGACTGCTTCATTTTACATTATCAGGTAAACTGACCGAATTCGCTGACGTCATCCTGTTTGACTTCATCGAAACGGCCATGCTTACGTTGCGTCTAGCCTCAAGTGCCACGTGAATTTAAAGTAAGTTTATTTCAACCGAATACAAGTTGCCGGATTACAAAAATTAACATTGAATCTATTAAAAATTAAATTGACGCATGACTTATAAATAATTTTCAATCTCTAATAAGTATTAGAGCCGTTTTAGTCTGTGATTACCACAGAACAGATAAGTTTATCTGTTCTGTGGTGATTACGACCAGCCTCGATAAAAATGTTTTGCAAGCTCTGCGATCTCAAGTGAATCAAATCTTCATCTTCAGCTTGAACCAGCATATTTTAATACGATATCGCTTTCTACTTTGTCCTTGCTCTAGCATATTTTGACAATTTATAATTCTCGTCACCATCGTAGCCGCCAACTCTAAACACGACAAGCAATTACTACGCGAGCGGAGATTGGAGATTGCGTTTCATAAGTGTCACGTTATCGAGAATCGATTTCATCAAACGGTTCATTGAATAATACTTAGACGTCATATGATCAAAACTTCGTCACGCGAGGGGTACAAGAAAAGGTGTAACTGATTGACCTCCGTATGAGTAATAGGAGTAACGTAAAATATTTGAAGAATACGAGCTTAATCTGTCACTTAATTATCTATACTTCTATACTAATATTATGAAGACTAAAGATTTGTTTGTAATGTTTTCACACAGAAACTACTGGACCGATTTCAAAAATTATTTCACCGTTAGAAAGCTGCATCAATACTGAGTAACATAGGCTATATGATAATACTAGGTGTAAATGAAACTATTGTTATGTCTAATTTCATGCGAGCGAAGCTGCGGGCGTCCACTAGTGCAATATAAACAGCAAACGAAGTTCTGATTGTATTTGGTCAGGTCAGCGTTAACTATGACGGTAGACAACAACCAGAGGGTTGCCAATGCGTCTTTGACCATGTACATTACTCTTTTACCACTTTTTTAAATAGCTCTGAATATGCTTTGACCTTGCATTTCAGAAATTTTGTCAATTGAGAATTCTCAACAAGCAATTACTACGCGAGCGGGATCTGGAGCTAGAGTTTCATAAGTGTCACGTTATCAAGAATTGATTCTATCAACCAGTTCATTGAATAATACTTTTACGTAGTATATTATTTTCTCTGTGATAGTGCTACGACAATAGCATCTTGTTCACTTGGCATTACAGATTGAACTCCATCCGTACACTTAAAGTCTTATAGACTCCGTGACTAAAGTAAATTCAATAAAAATTTAACGGAAATTTCTGTAGAAGTCCTAATGGTACACTTTATTAAATAGGTAAATAATGCATCTACATGCATTGTGTTATTAAAAGCTGGTCACAGATGTTGCAACTACTTAAGACTGGAAAGGCTGCGTGTTCCTAAACAAGCACAAACTTTGAAGTAACTGGCTTCACCAGGCTCTGCTGATGTTGTTTACGTTCAACACTACGATACTTAGTTAAGAAAGGTTTATTGTAAAATAAAATTAGATTTAGTACATATTTATTTAAACAACTTTATTGACACCTCTAAAGAGATATACAATGGGCGGGTTTAATGTCCTATGTCATTTTCTACCAGTCAAATCCTGGTTTAGTTGGGAAAATATGCGGGAGGTGGAAAAAGGAAAAAAAAATTAAAATTAAATTCAAATCAGATTACAATTAACTGAATTGAGTACATACAAAAAATAAATACATACGTAGAATACGTATAAATACATAATACAAATACATACCTTTAAACATAAATTAAAATATAACATCAAACATATGTATAGGTAATTCATAAATATTCATATCCTATATACATAATCTATTATCATAATATATTATCAATTCATTTGTGAAAAGAGAACAGTGCAGTGGCAAATAATTCGTAAATCTTTGCTTTCCTTCACAAGCAAAGACTTACTAATTACTAACGCTACAACCCATAGACGTCCCACTGTTGGGTCTCCGCCACAGTCACAGCTGCGGGTCTAGAGCATACTCCACCGCGCTGCTACAAATGGAGGGGTTAACGGCCCACACAGTATGCTACCTAAAGGTCTTCGACAAGACTTAACGATTGTTACCGGGACCTACGGCTTGACGTTCATGATATTTTGCAACTAGCGGTCACCAATCAACAAAACGACCGCTCCCGTCGTTGCTTAACTCTGTCGACCAGATAGAATCGACGTAAGCCATTGGATAGGCTATGGATGGACGCTACAAAAATGTATTAATTACAATCTTAATTTCTCAAATCTGCGCGTTTACAAAGTCTGGTCTAACGCTTCCAAAGTACCTACTCTAGAGTAGCCTACTATCGTATAATTAATTTGAGTCCAAAATGATTTTGCTCCACTTAATAAAAACGAGTTAATTAAATAACTAATTCACGAACAGAACGAATGGTAGATGTTGTCGAAATTATTATCGCAATAAACATTGCCATTAATTTCTGCTTGTAATTATTAATTACGAATACTTTAAAATGCTGGAGGGTAATAAGGGGCATAAAACGTTGAGTGGTTGATTAAATTTTTGTAGTTAATTCTACGTCAATTGCTCACAGTGAGATAGGGTTTAATCTAAAGATAATAAAATGAAAATGTTTGAGTAAATCTAAATTTAAAATCCTAGTCACACGGAAAAACAAAACAAAAATGTTTGGAGTGGGTATATTTATATATATTGTCAGAGTATGTACTGGGTAGAAGTAGCAACGCTAGTTGCGTTGCTACTTCTAAATATCATAAAGCATAAAGATCAAAACATCGACGATACAATACGTATCAAAATATTGTAATTACATTATGAATTTGGGATAGATTAATTTTGTTACGTTACCTAATCGTAGCATGTTACATTCTGAAACAAAGTCATTGGAAATATAGATCACAATAATTACTTATCCATAAATGGTTCATTGCGAGCACAGGGGATTTATCTTTTGGGATGCAAATACGAGTATGTATTCAAAAGTAGACAATATTAACTGAGAAATCTCGGAATTTTAGGCTTTCCTTTTTCAGTGGAAATTGGCTTATTCTGAAAACAAGAAAAAATCTAACCATCGTAACTAGTTTACTATAGTTTATTCCTGAGGAAGCCATTAATAACACAATTAATTCAGCAAGTATGATCCATCTATATATTATATAAAAGGAGAAGGTGACTGACTGACTGACTGACTGACATATCAACGCAGGGCCTAAACTATAAGGGTTAGAAA
>DWTT01001338.1:0-11986 GCA_018250895.1 Carterocephalus mandan | reverse complement strand
ATAGATAGAACGCCTGAACCATTTCCTTCCTTTGTTACTCTATATATTTATGCAGTGAATAATTTTTGTAATAATAAAGTAATAAATAAATAGGTTTCAATGGTTCTAGTCGGGAATGGAATCAGGATTTCACCTGCCTCAGAATATGTAAATTAAATGATGAAATTCCAAATCTAGCACACAATTCATCTTAGCTTGTGTATTACCACAGAATAAATAGTAATACTTCGTACAATATAGTATTACACCAGCTCTGTTATGTGCAGTTCTTACTCGTACTTCAACGCTGCTTCAGTACAGTTGGTAAGGGTTTACTGGCTAAGTTAAGTCTGTAAATAGCGTAAGTATGTTAACAGTAAACGGAACTTTCTACAATAAAATAAATGCTGTACACGCATAGTCAAATCCCTCACCATTCAGTAAACATCTCGATACAAAGGACATTGTATGGGTTATGAAACCAGTTTACATGGTACGATTTATATTTTGCCAAAACAGCAAACATCGTAGATACTGCGAACCATGGATATTATTTAATCTGTATATTAATACGGCTTAACGTGCCCTCCGAGGCACGGCAGCGCCCATGAAATATTGCCACTAGCGGTCACCCATTCGCAAACAACGACGGGCGCGGTCCGTCGTTGTTGAACTCTGTCCATCACATTAAATGCTATGGACGCTACATTGTTAACGCAACCAGCGGGGCGATTGCGTAAAAGTTTTCATGAAATGGATTCATTCATATAGTACCTACAATTTAACTTATCAAACAGCTAATTCGAATTGTGTTGCGAACGATTGTATCGTTATTTTAGAGGATAGAGTGAATGTTTTAATTTATTTTCTTTGGGATTTACATCGAACTGTCTAAAATTTTAATTGATGACTAATTCGAAGATGATTTTTACCCCCACAGATAATCTTTACCGGTCACTTTTAGGTCTTCTTTAAATTGACAGTCTTAGAAAATACGAATTTGACATAACCGTAAATTTACCGTACATTGCATCGTAACTTGTTCCATGGCAACTTTTATCCAATGCCCCGGCAGGTGGACTAGGAGATGTAGCGCCGATTAAGGAAGGCCTTACCTTGGATGGATGGATGAATGGATGAAGTGTATTCTTGAACTATTAAGAATATAATCAGTCTAACTTATTTTCTTCCTATGCTATTTTTATCAAGTTAAGTCAAATTTAGCTTAGGTTTGATCCAATTTTTATCAATTGTTAATAATTTATTTGTAAGTTAAATTTGCACCCTTCGTTCAGTTCAATTTTATCACTTTTTATTAAGAACTTTTCCTTTACAACAATATTAATATTACTGCATATTAAGCCATGTTTTAATGCCCTTTCTTCTTTGCCGTGTAAGTAAGTACCGGTATAAATTACTATTTATTGACTTTTATTACAAAATCACCATAATATATTTTATAGCTTAATAAATGTGGAGAGTTTTGAAAAATCTGTGGGTGGCGTTTAACTTTACGGTTACTTTCATCGTTCGATATTGTTTAGCAGCTCGTAAAGTTTTTAGACCGTCATGGGATACGTGTATAGGGTCGTTTATGTCCACTAAAATCTAAAATGGTGAAGGTAAAATATAAATGGCGGAGTAGTCTACCTCGCGTACGTTTTACGTAGGCAGACAGGAAATTGAATTGGGAAACAATTCCCAACTGCTAATCTGATTTATTTTCACATCATTTAATTAAAATAAAAAATGTATATGTATATTTATATTTTATTAAAAATATATATTTGTATCCACATTTTAAACTTTTATTTCTTCATTTAAAAAGAGATTCAGAAAAAGTACTTACTTGTTGTTACTTGTTACTGTTACTAAAATTACTTGTTTTCTAGTAGGAAGGCTTCAGTTCAGAAGACACGACTTACGTAACGTAATGACGTTGGTCGTATCGTGCGTCGTGTCGAAGGGTCTAAACGGGACTCCATTGGTATTACCATATAATTTCAAGCGTGGTTGGTTGACATTTTATCTATTGTGAGCGCCGATTGTGAGCATTTAAAGCTGATGTTTATGAAATGAAATTGAATGGAATAGTAAGTGTCAAGGTAGGATTTGCGACGGCTGGGATAAAATCAAAGTTTACTTTCGGTGTAGGTACCTGTGTTGTCATTGTTTGCTTCAGGCTATGGTCGTGGTGATGTCGAGTTTAGAAATAGCTTTGCGATAAAAAGCGAAGTGTGTCATAGTCATAAGTGATCTTATGTTCTGTGCGTATCTCTTGAGATATAGACGTCTTGTTCAACTACCTGTGAGGTAGTTAACAACAATGAGGCCTAGAAACTTCGTAATAATAGAGTTTTTAATAGTTAAATACACAAATTAATTTTAACACTTATATCTACATGCTATACCTATTAGTAAGTATTACGCACGAATTCAAGACAGTTAGAGAGTCGGGAGTTTTTAAACTTCACCACCACATCAACACCATATCCTGTCCCACTGTTGGGTATGGGTCACATCAGCATGCCCAAACTGTTGACCCTTTAGTGTCTATTTTAGTCCACGATACAATATAAAATAGGTAACAATTTAAATCGGAAAAATCACAGAACATTTAATAATAGGTTAAATGTTCTGTGAGCAAAATATTGAACGTCGTTACCGAAGGTATAGAAATGTTTAAAGGTTTTAATTGTTTATTTGTGAAAGGCTGTACTGAAAATACCGATTTACCGTGGACATAACAATCGATCAATTATTAAGAACAAAACAATATTAACGGGAAACAGTTTAATTATATCAATACTGTCAATACAAATATAGCAACAAAATCAGGGTCTCATCGCGACACCGGCCTCGTGTCAAAAAGATTTGCGTTAATCTCTGTCAAACATTAAGTTTTTATCTGATTTATATGTTCTGTTTTATCTACTTTATTGCACAATTTAAAATCTCTTATCTGTCTAAAGTTACACGTATCGGTTTTGTTTATAGGAATTGTATCTTTAAAACGAAATAAAAAGTCCTAATCTAATTTATCGCACGATTAATTTGTTTTATCATATTATTCAGATTTCCCCGGTGATTTAGTGTCGTACCCATGGTCACTAAATCATTGCTAATTAGTTTTGTTGGAATTCTTCGACTTTTCGTGATTTATGTTTAGGAGATATTTGGAGGTTGGGTGAAAACATTTTAGGAAGGAACAGATGTTATGTTATGTAAAATAGTTTTATGTCAGCTTTACATATGTCATTTAAATAAATCATTAACAAATAGGCAGTAAGAGATGTTCTCGAGTGGATAACGAAGTACCTATTGGACGCCCTACGACGAGGTGGGCTGACGACCTGAAGAAGACAGCGGGAAACCATTGGATTCAGAGGGCGCAGGATCAGGAAGAGTGGCGACGATTGAGAGAGACCTATGTCCAGCAATGGACCCAAAATACCCACATCATTTATACTGTGGTAAGGTAAAGTGGTAAAAACCCCTACACAATATATAACATATTGTGTAGGGGTTTTTACCACTTTACCTACAGTTAACTACCTACTACTACTACATATAACTAACACAATAAAATAGCTGACTTTATCACATCAATTACAATTCAAGAGTCTTAAAATGAATTAATTCCTCAGTATTTTAATGCTTTTTTATGACATAATGTGAATTATTATTAACTGGCTTTCCTTGCTTTCCGTTCAGAATCACTTCTAGTGGACATGGTAACCAGGAATTTATCTTACCATATTTATTTTACTATGGACGTAGGATAGCAAACAAGCTTACAGCACCGCCCACCCGCTACAGCCCATGACAACTGTTACTGATTTTGACCAAGACTAAGGGTGATTAGTTCAGTTAACCGCAAGAGTTAATAAGAGCATTAGTCGGTCGGTCGGATATAGAGTATTATATAATTTACATTAGAAAGCAAATAAAAGACCTGAAAAGTCAACAGTACCGACCTAAAATTGTCTCTGACTTATGTCAGTGGAAAAAGGAAAGAACACAAATTTAAAAAAAAACCATTAGTTACTAGTCGGTCAGTTCGTTCGTGCTGACGAGGGCAAGGACTGTTAATGATATTCAATTCTGTTAGTTGTGTGTGTGTTAGTAAACACAATTATCAACTTCTCTCGATACTACAAAATCAGTCATTCGCTCATCAGAAGGCCTAGGTCCAATTTTTATTTATTTAATATTGTATTTAATTTTCATGTCACCTTATAGGCTAACATAGGGCCAACATAATGCCTAATGGTATTTTCTACTATTTCTACTTGCAGTCAACCCTGGCTGGATATAGAAAATTTGCTGGTGGCAGGTAAAAACTAACTAAAAAGAATAACTATAATACTATACTATAAAATAAAAAAAACTGAACGATCCCCAAGTTCTGGGGAACGATGTAATCGAACGGCTCGTATTCGTATCATATTTCAGTTTTCAATCGCAACTCCGATAATTTGGTTCGTCTCCCGATTTATCCTCATGCTTGCTTGAGGATAAATCGGGATGCTTGACATGCTTTCTTTTTTATTTTACAAAATTAAGGTATCTTAAGATTACTGTAAAAATGTGTATGAAAATTAATGAATAAATACTAAATATATGTTTGAGATTTATTTGGATGAAGAGAAAGTAATCGGCATAGGAAAAGATATAAAAATGCTATAGTGCAAGTGAAGATCATACGTACCTACATAGGTACCTATGTAAGTATACGTACCTACATAGGTACCTTGACGTATGACGTTGAATCCCAATCCAATCCAGCTATCAATTCGAGTTTCGCACTTAAAACCAGCATCCTCAGAGATAGTTAATACGACAATCAATGGCAATGTCACGGTGGTGGTACTTACATTGAAGACTAATTAACATCATACTTCAATGGGTATACTGTTTTATACATATTATACTGTTGGTGTATATTTTCATTTTTGTATGAGCATGTTATCTTATCTGGGAGGGAAGGGCTATGCATGAAGGTACCTCTATGCACCAAGCACCATGTACCTCTATGCACCTTGTACGCTATTGTAGAAACTAACTTTATAACTTAGTATTTTGGCAAAGTAACGCCTGATGTGCTGAGTGCGTTCACTCTGCAGGAATTGCAACAGGGGAAGTGTTCTACCTCCCTAACATCGACAAAAAATGTAAACAGGAAACAGTAAAAACGTAATCGATTATAAGATTATAACACAAATCAATTACCTTGAACTTATGGCTATGGCGCACATAAATCACAAAGGACTTGTGGCAGTGGGTTGTCGTCTCGGGTTTCCGCCCGCAGCGACAATGTAACTTCAAACTTGTCAATCCACCCGAACTAAAAATATTGTTCGAAATCGGAAAAAGGAAAAATTAACCCGGTAATTTTTATAGGAACAGGGTTGGCAGATGTTAGGTATTTAATCATATTAATGCTATGTTTACAATAGTTTTAGAAAGTCATTCTTTAAGCGGCAGGAGTTGACTGGTAGAAATCATCACGTAAGGAAAAACCGTTATGCCCCTTTAATGCGACTTTCGTCATATCCGCGACTGCTAAGCTAGAGGTCCTGGGTTCGATCCCCGGCTCAGGCAATAACTAAGTATTTTAACTTTAAATGCCCGGTAGCAGCTCGGAGTCTTGATTTGTGCCGTTGTATGGCAAAAGGCTCACCACCTAGTTACATGGGACCTAAACTGATGAAAATTGCGTTACCAAACACAGCTCTGTCTACCCCTTCGCGGTAATTCAGGCGTGATGTTATTTTTTGTGGTAATGAACAGCGTCAACCCTACGACTGCTGCAGGCTGCGGTGCTGGCCCCAGTAACGAGACCCGCCGAGCAGTGTCGGGTTACTATCCATTATTCGTCACACAGCCACTTTTATTTGTTTTAACCCTCATTTCGCTGCGATGATGCTAGGTAATTGAATATAGCGGTGAACTTCTGAAAATTGTATACCTACTTAAAATTATGTTTTAAGTGGTTGGTAATTTCAATTATTATTATTGTCACCTTTTACGGTTACACATCTCACGGGTAGCATCTGTGACAGACTTTCTGATAGACAGAACTAAGAACGAGACTCTATTAGTTAGTAACTAACAAACAGAATGAATTGTCACCAGTTTTTACTACTATAGCTCTCATACTTACTAACGAACTGACCAACTGACGTCATTATTCATAGTTGAAGTTACCAGCTTACTCACGTGTGATTTAAGTCGGAAAAAGGCCGACTAGTTTCGATCTATTACGATGATCATCTTCAGGAGTGAACGCGCTCGAGGCGGGCACGGCGTACACTAGTGTACGCCTTTATTGTATTGTAGTGTCCGACTTAAATCACACGTGAGTAAGCCGGTAACTTCAACTATGAAAATATAGACACTCACGAATCAGTAACGTCATTATTTTCAACATCTACTAACTCAATAGTAAAAGTCGCAAGTGTGGTGATTCATGCTCGTTAATAAAGTGTACGATGAGTTGAGATGTGTGTGAAAGTTATTATCCAAAACCAAAAACTTTCCAAAGAAAACAACTATTTTACATTAAATTAGAGCAAGCTTGGAACATCAAGTTATACGGCGATGTAAGAAGTTGAGTCACTTTTCATTAAATATTACACTTGTTCGAAATTACCTTATGAAACCCCAGGAAAAGATTTTGGCATCTGCCACTGAAACTTAAACTGTGTGCTAATGGCACAAGGTCGTAATTAAACGTATGGTGTTGTACGGTAAATTTGTGTTCAAATCATGTTTGCGAATAAAAAAATGAGGTCAACGTTCGCAAGTTGTCCGATATAATAATGATGGACGACCTTACACGTCCTCTTACTGAGTTGCTCGTGGCCCTTTTGATAGCGGTTTGATTGTATACACATTTTAGACATATCTCTAAATTAAATAATAGCTAGGGGATGCTTCGTTTGCTATCAATATTATATAGCCTATGTCACTCAGTGAAGATGCAGCTTTCTAATGGTGAAAGAATTTTTGATATCGGTCCAGTAGTTTTTGTGTGAAAACATTACAAACAAATCTTTCCTCTTTATAATATTGGTATAGAATTTAGCAGTATTGGTCCAGCCATTCTTCAGTTATGAGCTTACCAACATTCATTTTTATTTATATAGATAAACCAATACACACTGAAGTCCTGACACCTAAACTGGGTGACCCTAGGTTTTTTTTTATTTAGTTAAAAATGTATCCGAGCCAACAGAAAAATAGAACGTTACATCCAATTTAAAACTGTTTTTACAACCGGCTTGCGTAGCAGTCTGAAAATGATTGGTTTTTACAAGCACTAAGGTACTTACTAAATATTCACATGATATTGCGAACCTTACTATTAAGATTTTACATCAGAGATTGATCCTTGTCGTCATTCATGACATTCTTCCATAGCATAATAGATACCGAATGATTCAAAATGAGTCATAATAATTTAATCGATTGTCAGCCAGTATTTTTAATGTGTCCAATATGTATATGTAAATATAGAAAGCGATACCTAAACATCAGTTTTTAGTATTCATCACTTTTATTAAAGGTTTAAAACGTGCTAATGTGATGAATACTAAAAAGTGATGTGTATGGCTTTCTTTATTTATATGTATTGGATATATTTATTGGATAGATTAAAAATACTTTCTACAACGCTTAACCAATACGCGCCCACTCGCGCCACACCTCACCGGCAACAAAATAAATGCAATTTCAAATGCATTCACATTAGCGATCAGATAACGTTATCAGCACAGTAGCCTGGGCCTGACAAATGATAGCGGGCCCGAATCAACCGCCGCATCTTCACGGCTTGGGGTAGGCAGGCTTAATTGCACCCGGACGTCGTTACTCAAACGCATCGCTTACATGGACTGGTGGAAAATACGAGCGCATTCATTGGAAGGATTCGTAATCTGTAGGTATACATGTTTAATTTGAGTTCTGCATAATTCCGTACATGTAGTTTTAATGTGGTCATATTTAAAAACACGCGTGCATTTGTGTGCGTACCATCAAGAGATTTTTAAGGCGTTTCAGAATTAATTATTACTTTTCATTTAACCACAGTATATACAGTAGGTAATAATCTTCGGTCCCGTAGACATAATTGTCTACATACCTACGTATGTAGGCACACTATTTCCACTTGTTTAAAATATGTAATATTTTTTTATCACAAAACAAAGCATCAGGTTAAATTAAGGTTTTGTAATGTTTTGTATAGGTGTATGGTACATGGTAAGAAAAAAAAAGTGTAGCGTAAAGAAAGATAGCTCTGAGTTTGCAGAGCTGTTTGAGGCATCGAAAAACACTACAATAACGTGTTTTATTTGAACTGGTAATTCTTGTAACGATAATTAATTATTTTATTTTGTAATTTTTTTATGATTATTCTCCTTCATTTATGGCAGACTTTAAATGAACGTCTAAGTAAACATATATTATAGTTAGTTAAGTGCGTTGGATATTAATTATTTGAAATCGTTAGTGTTTCCGGGAGCTTGTTCGAGCGATTTGCAAGCGTCGTATATCCAATGCTACATGCTACAAGATGTAGATGCTTGTGAATTAATGCCGACTTGCCTACTTAATATATTGAATTAATACCAGGTTTATTTTGTTGAAATTACAAACGAGGCACTTGTCCTCGGGCTGCTTATGTTAGTTATTAAAAGCTGAAGCTATAATTTCTAGCTTAGGTACATATTAATATATCTTATTAATACTTGATTTCTGAGAATTTATACGCTACTTTGCTACTGCTTGGAATGTTTTATATTTGCAATCGATCCTCGTATAATTAAGGGTTATTAGACAAGAAAAAAGTGGTGTCGTTAGGGTCAAAAGGTTGTTGGATGGGTCAAGAGTCAAAGAGACAAATAATGATTTGGACATCATCTAGTACAATAATTATTTTACAACTTTAGTTTAAAAATTTTAACAGATAACGTGTTCAATAGAACACGTAATGTTACAGATACCACATGGGAGTGAAGTTTTAGAGCGAAATTATCAGAGAAATTGTACCTTTATAAAAAGAGAAAAAATGATTTTCACATATACTTAGTGTGAAGATGGCATACGTAGATAAAGACCTAGTACATTGTAAATAGTAATGTAAAAGTTAACTTAGTAATAATCAATTAGATCGAAAACATCAGTGAAACCCAAAATTATACCTAATCGGTCTTTACAAGAAGATAAATATAACCCATCATGCTTCAGCAAATTGGCGAAAAATAATAAAAAAATTAAGGAGAATTCACAATTTATATAAATCATGTGTACGGCCACGGTAGAAATGCGCTAGCGATCCCGTGGCGTCTCATATCAACGCTGAGGGTGCCATTGGGTTGCAGTGGGTATTCAGATATCAGCGAGTCCCACATACCCACCTGTCTGAAAGGTTATGGGTGGGATGCGTAATTGCATTTCCCAGCGAAAAAAAGGGGTGAAACCCGTCGGTGACATGCCCGTCGTTGCTTACGCTCCCGTCGATCACATACGATCGAGCCGAGCTATGGCCGCTTCAAAAGCTTCATACGCTAAACACTATTGAAACACCGCCGATATCAAACACTCAGTAACAGCGGGCGCACTCAATAACCAGGGATTATTCCATCACGACAATGTGTACTGGCCCTCGAGTGGCATTTAATATCACTTATTGGTTTTAAACTTACTAGAATTGATCGCTCTTTTGTAGGATTACAACTTCACATTGATCGATCGCTGAGGCTGCGAGGACTAAAAAGGCAATAACGTGTATTGCGAATTGCTATTTAAAACCGATTGCGGAAGCTTGAGGGCTGAATAAGGTCCGCTTAGATAAATTATTTAGTAAATGTTCTGAGCATATTTTAAATAGGATCGTAACATTGAAGTACTGGCGTACTAGATGCGACATGATTAGCTTTGTGGAACTAGAGTAAGGGGAAAGTTACTCTTCCATAGAGTGTGTCAAGTATGTACTTGCAGCGATGTGTTGTCTTTATTTCAGTAGTCGGTTCCTATATTTACAAGTGTCTCATTGCTCTGAGACTGAAGTATGTACAACAAAAACCATTCTAATATACAAATAAAGATCAAGAAATGACATTTCACACGCAAGTTTATTATTTTCTCTTTATTAGTTCCCCATTAATTAGTCATAGACTAGTTCAATTAAAATTATACCCTTGAAGCTTTCTAGCGCTATGTTTTTGAAGTGTTTGATTAGACGACTATTTTGTTTCAGCGATGTAGCGGCTTCATTATATACCTACTTTAAAGCATTAAATTGACAATAATTCCTTAGGATAGCTTCTCTAATGTAAATAACTCAATGAACCGTATTCCCATAGACAATTTCTACCAATTTCTACCCATAGACAACCCTTTCTTTTGGGCACGGGTCACCTCTCAGAATGGCAGGGATTAGGCCTTAGTCGACCACGCTGGCCAAGTGCGGATCGGCAGACTTCACATACCTTCGAGAACATTATGAAGAACTCTCAGGCATGCCTGATGCCTGTGAGATTCCTCACAATGTGTCCTTCACCGTTACAGCAAGTGACATTTAATTTCTTAAATCGCACATAGAAAAGTTATTGGCGCGTGCCGCTTGGGTTTGAACCCGGACCGCTCGACTCGAGTGAGAGGCGAGTTCGATAGCCACTGGGCTGTCACCGCTTACGTTACCGCGATGGGTAACCGGTCGTGATTCGTCTCACTAGAACCACTAATCGTTTGAGAGCACAAACGACTTACTACCACTTAAGTTTTATTGCGCATTCAAAGAAACCTCAGAGAAAAATAAATCACACGAGATTACCGGACACAATATACGCCCGTTTTCCATACTGCCTGCCATTTAAACTTTAGCATGCGACAACATTACATATATGTACTAAGCACCGGACAGCCGTATCTAAACAAAAGTCATAGCGAGTTTTTCATAATGAACACTGACAGTTTCCATAGAAGACTTCTCATCCAACTGAGCATGAAATACCAGTCGGAATCCTGCAAACCATTAATTATAGACGCCCATACATGGCCCCTAGATCTTCTCTGCTTCGAGAAATGACCACAGAGAAAACGTGCCCATCTACATACAATGCATTAAATTCTGAGCTCTAATAACATAGTATTTAGACACAGAATTAAGTGCGTGTAACGGTAAAAGAACAGCTATACTTGGTCGACCGCCGTGGGAAACTGTAGTGACATGCTGACGGTGTTCCAAACAATACGTCAATCGATTTTGAATTTTAAATTAAGAAACCGAAACGGTGTTTTTAAGTGCATTCAAGGGTCCCTTCCGACGATTAAATTGGAAAGCAGTGTTTGTACAACTTGCAATTTCGAGAGCCCGTGCCCTGAAAATTCCTGTCTTGTCGTACAAACAACAAACTGTTATTAGTGTTTTTGTGTCAAAGAATACTGGGCGAAGGGTGCAGTCCGTTACATTAGCCGCTTCAAACTGTTCCTTTGTAATTAGAATTTAGTATAGGCAATAATTATATGAGTGTTTTTTTAACGAAAAATCTTATTTTAATTTACTTTCTTTAACGTTGGCGCAATCGGTAGTAGGGTCAATACCGATTGCGCCAACGGGCCCGTCAAAGATTGTCGCAGAGTGATCGAAATTCGATCATAATTAATTTTTTCAATTTTAAATTAGAACGTTATAAAAGTATCTCTATAATCAATCTTGTTTGTGTGTGCTGAATTTTAAGAGATTAAATGTATGGAATTAAAAGATCCGTCTTGGGTATATTTAATGTCGAAGGAAAACATCGAAAAGAAACCTGAGAGATCTCCTTGTGACGAAATAAATAAATGTCAGTCTATGGCCTATGGTCTGTCTATAATGTTCTCGAAGTAATGTGAAGTCAGCCTATCGCACTTAGCCAGCGTAGGGTTAAGAGGATATCACAAGCGAACAAGTCGACACTTTTTCCATACAAACGTAGTCCCCTGTTTCCTCCTAGGATAA
>DWTT01001337.1:0-11987 GCA_018250895.1 Carterocephalus mandan | reverse complement strand
CATTTAATTTTGATGTAAAAATCGGGACGTACCGCCAAAATCGGGACGTCTGGCAACGCTGATCCTACTCGTAAGTTACGTCGTTTTCAGTGTCGTTTATGTATGCGAACGAACCAAACTAAATTCGACATTATAGAATTAAACCCTACTCTAAGTTGTTAATGGTAGTAACAAAGATTCGTATTTGACAACTAACTAAACGTCATTTCTATCTACGATAAATCCTACGACGGCTCCTATGGTCCCGTTGGTGCATATCGTTTCGTAGTGCGTGAGTATTTAAGTAAAACTGTGATTTTCATTCGACTTCTGGTGTTGACATAGTTTGACGACCCCGATCAAATTTAGTTTATTTATTTATTTGATTTTGTATGTATGACAACATACAGCTCATAGCACTCGTAGATAACAATTAAAAATTAAAAGCTCGATAGCATAAACATAGTAGAAACAAGTTTCTCTGTGGTGAACTGGTGAGATAAGATGGTGAGTCATCACCAGATTTATACATCATTGAATGCATCAAGAATGTCGATACATTCTTGATGCTCGCGATTCTTGATGATCGCCCCTTGCGTTGTTTGATGATGAAAAAAAGTCATGTTTAAAAAATATGTAATTAAATATTTAAAAAATCAAAACCCTCGAACGAAGCCCTCAAAAGATACGCTCTGAAAAGTAAGTAATTATTGTCATGACCCTTAACGGGATCCTGCACGAATTTCAGGAAAATTGCGTGTTTTTAAATCACTAATACTATGCGCTAAATTTGTGAATTGTAATAGGCCTTGTTTAGGATACTTCGACTTCATCATCATCGAAACATCATCATCACAACCCATTCTTTGTCCCACTGTTGGGCATGGGTCTCCTCTCAGAATGGGAGGGATTAGGCCTTAGTTCACCACGCACGCTCGAAACATTAACAATGTGGAAAAATAAGGACTGTTTGAAGTGCAAGAATCTCTATTTTTCCACGTTTCACTCCCTAAGATTATTACAAATAAACAGCAAATAAATAGTGTTTCTTTATCCTACTATATCTCTTGTGTAATCACATTTATTTCCATAAATTGTTCTCTCCTCGACCCAATTCAATTCAGTCGATTGGTTAACGTAACACATGCATGAGATGACAGTGAACACACCATATCGCCTCATATTGGGCTGTGTACGAAAATGATCAAGGAACATACTCGTACCATGACAAGCTTACAGGCTATATTATTGTACTGACCTTCTCTATTAATAAATGGAGATTCTCAAAAAGTTGAATTAGGTACCAAAACAATACGGCATAATTTAATTCAATGTTTTTAAAAACTTGCACGCCTGTTAAGTTTAGTGTTAGTTTATTGTTTAAAATTTGTTATTTTAGAAAGAAATGTTAAATACAACTGACAAAATTAAAGGTCACTCTATGTAGATATGTAGTATCGCGAGGACTACATTCCTGAGACTTTTTGGTGATTTAAGTATGAAATTAGGGAAAAAGATTATGTGGAAAAATAAAACGCAGACGTAGTTGTTAGCGTATCAGACGGCCAAGAGTTTAAAATTCCGACCAATGACATTAAAAGAGTTATTTGATATGTATGTACATACTTTGATGTTGGTTTGGACTGGCATCTCGGCGGGATGTTTTGGAGTTGAATTTATAAAGCGAAGCAGCTAACTACCCGCAATTAGCCAGTGTTGAAATTAGAAATCGATATCTCTTGTCATTCTTAGGACCCTACCAAGATGGTGCTATTGGTTGAGCTACACTGAAAATGGTTTGAGAGGGATTCTTGCTGTTATGTCTTTTGATTTATTACATGCATAGTTGATTCTAATATGTAAATTCCCTTTATATTGACTTACTGATTATCGCGCTAATACTGACAACACAACCGGTTCGTTCCCCGCTGTTGTCAAGTCATATGTTTCGAGAGACGGCGAGTGCACGAAATTAACTGCACAATCACAAATGCAATACATTATTTAGTTTTATCCAGCTTCGTGCTCAAGTTACTCATTGGACCAGTTTACGTACATACATTCGCAATCCCCAAGGTTGTGACACCAAAAGTGTGATAACGTTGTTGTTTAAATCATTTTTATTTTGTTCGCAGCTTTGTCTTTTTATCTTGCCTTTGTTAATAATAATACTTTACATACTTAAATATTTCTATCAAATTTAAGAGACGCAAATTCAAATGCTACGCAGGAATTATATTGTTTTTTCATTATTGGCTTATGTACAATATCGAAGCAAATAAGCTTTAAATTTAAATCAATACATTTTAATTATACATTATGACATTTTTTTAGTGACTAACCAATGAACATAGCTATATTTGTACTCCAATCTACGATGCTGGGGTTATTTTTAGTTCGATGTCAATATTTCAAGTGCTAAATGTCCTGCAAATAATATCTAATATCATGGCTCCTTAAGGCGTTTCCAGATACGTAGGAATGGCATCGGCATCGCAATCTCTGGCAAGGTCAAATTTATGCTGAAAATCAATACTGTTGATTCTCCGCTTTTAACTTTATTCTACTGAGTAGTGATAATAAAATAGGTAGTTGAAGCGTTGTTTTGTGGCATGTGGGGAAATTTATATAAAACGCGGATAGCCTAGAAACATTGTATAATAAAATAATCAAATAAATATCTTTCTTTGTTGTATTTTTGTAAACCATGTTATGAGAATTGTAATAAAACAATTTTTCTACGTCGGGTAAAAATGTATGTATGTATGTATGTATGTAAGTACACAGCTAAAATATGAATGTTTTAGATTTAGCGATCGGAGGAAAGAATTCAACAGTTCAAACACGTGTAAGTAAGGATACCTACTTAATAGGATTTGTAATTTGCAAGAGAATATTTAAGCAACTTTGAGCATGCTCGTTTTGTTCAAACGAACGTTTAGTCTGAGAGCTCCCTTAGAATTATATAAGTTCTTGCGATCGGCATTTGTTATTAGTTTGTGCACGAGTTTTGTTAAAGAAGTAAAGCTGATGGGTGAAATCTACCATCTAGCTAGTGAGATCGTTTTTTCTTTTTTATAGTAGAATTTATCCAATTAGATTTCAACATTTTCAGCATTTCGCTTGGGTGTGCGTGGTGCGTCTGGGTTATCAGAGAATATAAAAATTGTAAGTTTTAGTAACGCCTTCCACACCTTATGTGAATCAGCTTAGAAACATATCGCTTAGCAGCCCGACTATTGTGTCTCGTTTGTTTATTAACTGTAATGTATAATATGTAATGAATTATGGGATCTACCTTATAAAAATGTTTTTGTTTTTCTGAACTTTTAATAAGGATTGCAAATACCCGTGATTTCGTCTGCGTGGATTTATTTTAATAACGTGATGTTAAATCGTCCTCAAAAATAGGGATATCAAATTATAAAGAATAAATCTCAAAAGCAAGAATGTGACAATAGTTAAAGAGGAGTTGTTAAAATTTATAAGGAGATAACTATCATATACGAAAATTACGTAGGTAAATAAAATATTAACACAAACATTGTACAATTAGCGCCGGGTATTTGAAGTTATTATAGGAAGGAACTTGAATCTATAAAGGGGTCGATGTTTGACACGTTTGCGAAGAAGTTACGACGAAGGCATGCGTGTTTCAGACGGCGAATGCAGCAGCTGAAGCTATGGCAGCAGCGGGAGAAGGAGTGGGCGCGCTTGCGGGCCAAGCGGGAGAAGAGCACCAAGCGCAACATCTACTTCAGCGACAGTGTCATGCTGCTCGAAGCCGCCGCTAGAAATGACATTGACGAAGGTGACCATTTCATTGAACGTTGAGTTGAACGACCGGACCAATTTTTTCTGAGCTTCGATCACGGTAGAAAAAATAGATGCAGTAGGTACTTCATTGTTCAAATGCTATTTCGCTCTGCCAACGAGTGTAAAGCAAGTTGGTAAGGTAGGGAATCACCAATTTCAGAGTGCCTGCAACCGATTGGATTTGCGGTCGTTAATGGGAGGCCTACTTTTCTGTGACACTGTGTAGCCACTAGGGCTATTACAGCATAATTCCTTTTGAATAAGAAATTATGCCCAGCTGTAGACCTCCAAAGGCGTAAACGGATGACTAGTAGATACAGTTTGCTTGACCGAGTAAATAATGATTGTTAAAATTCCTTTAATAACATGCAAAGAACCTTCTTATTTACTTACCATTTAAACTCTCCCGATACAAATAACATGCAACAATGTTACATAACAACGAATTGCATTATTGTTGTTACATTATCAAAATAGTCGTTATCAATCCGTTTACATTTATAATAACAATGTAATCTGTAATCTAGTCTAGACAATTACATCAATGCCATGCTAGGAACGAGTAGGCTCTCAGAATGAAGTGTTTAGTTTAGTCGGAAAAACTATAGCTTTTTATAATTTCATCCAATCATCCATCATTGGTCAGCCTTTAAAAATCCACTGCCGAACATAGGCCTCCCCTAATTACACTCCACCCAGTCCTTGCCCTCTGAGTCCAGCGGTTTCCCGCCATATTCTTCATGTCATTCGCCGCTCGCCACGGTACCTAGAATCATATATAATTGTTTTTAAAGCAATTATGGTCCGGTTGGAAATGTGTGGTTTCCGGATTTCTTTAGAGGCGGTCGCCTCTAGTTCTCAAGGGTAGCAAGCAACATCTGTGACTGCCTTGGAACGAGACACTAACAATTACTGACTGAACTATTAATAACACCAACTAACAGGACTAACTATCACTGACCAACTAATGTTCTAATTAACTGTTAGCTGAGATAACTGGACTAACCATCTCAGTCCGTATTTGAGTCTTGTTCAAACTCAGTCACAGTTGTCATGGGCGGCAGCGGTTGGGTGGTGTTATAAGCTCGTTTCCTATCCATAAAAAAATATATAACTATTAGCAGTAGTACCGGCCTTATTGAAAATTGGAAGCAATAATTACCATCGTTCATAACAGATTGTAACGCTACAAACCATCAGACAGCAGAATACGTACTTTTAACCATATAGGTTGTGCGTGAGACAACCCGGAAACTGTTACGTACTTTACGGTGTTCTTACTTTACGGTACATCTAGTAGTAGTAGTCTCCTTGCAATCTATACTGATTGCAAGGTGATCATGGGGACTAATTACGTCAAGTCGCCGCCCGAAGACAAAATCTTTTAACATTCACTGTAAAACCTTGAAGCCATCCTGAAATGTGGTATACATCCATCCATCAACCTTTTGAGGTTCACTGTTTTACATAAGCATCTCCTAAACGAAACCGCTCCGACCGGTCCTGTGCCTTCTGAATCCAACGGTCTTCCGCCGTCTTCAGGTCGTCCTTCTACCTTGTCGAAGGGCGACCTGTAGTCCTTTTTCCGCGGAATTCCGTGGTATGCAAACGGTCATCAATTAATTAGACCTGAGGGCTGAGACAAGTGGCAAACTTATCGAATCGTTTTCAATTGCTAATCATGTCTGCCAATCTTAGAGCTCTATTACTCCTGTGCCATTGGCAGTTTTGCGATTTGTTACGTACTTCAAGGTCAAATCTAAACATTATCATGTTAAACCTACACTTACTTCAATACGTGACATACTACCCGTCTACACATACACTACGTATTCGTCGTGCGGTTGTCGATTCGGTGAGACAAACAATGCTTTGGATGTTACCGTTACGTAAAGTCAGTATAATTTCATAATGGAAGCTAAACGATATCGCGCGATACTACAGATATTTTGTAAACTTCCTGTAATTGAATTACTAAAAGATAACAGGTAGTGGGCGGAATTAAGATTGTGCTGTTTAAATCAATTTTAATCTTGTTTGTAGTAGTTGAATAACTACCAGTATACGACCCATACTTATTTAAATGATAGTTTTTTTCTGGTTTCTCATTATTTTGGGTCGGTGCTAGACAGGCAAGGGCATTGCTCCCACGGGAATCACCAAACAATTTCTATAGTATTACTCAATGATTCGTGAGTGTCTATATTTATAGTTGAAATTACCGACTCACGTATGATTTAAGTCGGAAATAGCTAGTTCGACTAGTTTCGATCGATTATGATGATCATCTTAAGGAACGTGCTCGCAGCAGGCACGGCGTACACTGACACGTGAGTAAGCTGGTAATTTCAACTATGAATTTCTATAGTGGGAATTGTATCTAAATATCAAGGGATATTATAAAACAACTAGGGGACGCCCGCAACTTTGTTCGCCTGAATTTAGACTGGCGGTAGTTTCGTTTATAGTTGCTACCTATTTTAATCACGGACATTACTGGATAAAATCTACACAGTAAAACCTAATGGAACTTTCTTAATTTTTAGGGTATGTTGACATCAATGTTAACGGGAATAAAATGACATAAACGAAAACGAAACGAAAAACAAATACTTCTATGTGCAAAGACGCAATGTTTGAACAAAAATATTATTATTTTTTCATTTCATTTTAATTCAGGTTTTTTTAGGTTCAAGACATTTATTGCCACAAAATACCTCAGTCACTTACATGAGAAATTTATTTAAATATAAAATATCTCACAAACTTCGCCACTAGAAACAGAAACATTTGATTAAATAATGAAAGACTGAATTAATGCATTTCATACTGTATTTGTATTGTTCATAATATAATCAGCTAATTTTCACTTTAATGCATTAAATTAGTGTAAATATTTTGTGTGTGCAGGTATTATAATATAATATAATTTTACTCCTTCATATGTTAGAGATTTTCTGCCAAAAGTTGTTCTGGTTTTAGGGCAAGGAAACTAGCTCGACGAGTTTTATTTTTGACTAGTGGACGCCCGCAGCTTCGCTCGCTTGGACATAACGAACGGTCCAGTAGTTTTTGTGTGAAAACCTTACAAGCAAAATCTTTACTCTTTATAATATTAGTATATATGTATATAGATGGGAGCGTCATACTAATTTATCATGAAATCGATCTAAGATAGGCGAGTATCGTGTCACGAAGCGTGAGCCAAAGCGCCTTCGCATGTTGTTTTTCCTAGATAGAATCAGCTGATGCTTGCCATGAAGATTAGTATAGTATCGTACAACGTACATTTTGTTTACTGACAATGTACAATCTACTTATTTATGTAAACCGACAAGGAATTAAGACTGCATGATAGTTTTACAACGGTATGACGTAATATCTAGTTTGAATGCGATCTCCCACACGTACCCGTATCAACCCTACTTCGGAAGCCACGATAAATAAGCCACACACAATAAGGCACACGTTGAGGCGCCACTATACAGACTCACGTACAATCATTTCATGGGATAGAGAGGGATAAGTACTTATTACTTTTAGAGCGTAACATTCGAGCAAGCAGTAGGGGGTTAATCCAGACGTTTAACAGATCGAGGATTCTTTGCCCCGGCATGGAAGAGAAACCTCGAATCCGAATGGCTTCTAAAGTTAAAGGCATCACCGCCACGTTCGAATAACCCGACTGACTGCAAGCAAAAGCTTGGTTCTGCGTTTTTCCTAGATCAGCTGTTGCTCGCCGTGCAGGTGACTCCGACGCTCACTCGTTTACTACAAGTGAAAACATGATCTCATCTGGCGACGCTATTCAGGGCTCCGCCGTAAAGTGATATTTTATACGTTTAACGACGCAAATGTCTCAGTCATTTTTATTTTCCAGTTTATTTATACATACTTTTAGCTTTTTATAGTTAACCAGCGCAACGTGTATAATAATTGTTCAATATTATATGCAAAATGCTCATATAAATCTGTCCCTGATTAGGCTTCGTTGTGATTAAGAATATCATACCTAATTCAGACATTTTTATTCACAACGCCTAGTTCAGCAGTATAGAAAAGTATGGCGTCAGATCAGGCATATTAATTTATCAATCTAGTGCTTATTGATTTTGTTTACACTCTCGGTAACGGACCTTGGCACTAGGAACTTAGCGTAGGAAGTAGGTCCCTCGCTCGCCATTTATAAGTAAGTACTAGCTGACCCCGCAAACGTTGTTCTGCCATATGAAATGTCAAAGTGACGCGACACTTCATTTAAATGACTTCACGTCAATGAACGGCGATTGTTCATACTAATTAAGATGGGCTTTTCAAGGCAATTCTTTTCTTAGGCAATGGAAAGCAGAAACTACTAAAACATTTAAGATCTTAAAATTTGAATAGGACAAAAATAATCAAAAAATGATATCGAAAAAAAGTTATGATAGCACTCTTAAAGCGTCTTAGCTCTCCCGGCTACAGGAGAAAGACAGCCTTCAGATACCTTTCAGATGAATGTTATTTCTTTAAACTTATTAACATACAATAGATGGCACCAATATGTAAACGAGAACCGAGAACACGTGCTAATGATTGTATTCTATTGAACACGTGCTGCCATGATACGAGTATGCCAATTTAGTACTTGCCACCAGTTAGAGTAGGTACCTCTGTAATATAGCAATATTATATTATCTATCTATACTTATCTCATAATTATAATCATGTGCACATTGTTTCTTGTATCTAATATACCTTTTATAAGTTTAGGTTCTACAGATTTTTTTATTACAAATTTCTAATCTAGGATGAGCAATAAACACAATTCTCGGAACTCACCGGTCAATTACGTCTTCACAAGATTTTACGAATGTAAGGAATCTTAGGCGAGCCGATTCCCGTACAATGTTTGTTGATGTTGATGATTTATACGTCGTTAAAACAAGTGTCTTTGATAGTACGTGTAGTAAGTCTTTCGAACGATATTTGATGTCGATGTTGAGAAAGGCAAAATGACGTGGTACTATACCAACTGATTTGTAATATAATATGTGATATGATAACTGTTTCTGGTCAGCAATGACTCCTTAGTTGACTGATCACACTAATTGCTTTTGAAAAGTGGGAAAAGTTCTATATGGGGTGATCTTAGTTTCCGACTAACAACGCCACACATGGTCATCATCCATATTTCAATATTACGTCTGTATATTATAGCGATAAAAGTAAAACTAATTAATGTAAAACTGTCCAGTGCGCCGTCTGCTTGCCCGCGGAGTGACTCCGGACGCGACCAACGAGGACGGTCTCACGGCGCTTCACCAATGCTGCATCGACAACAACGAGGCTATGATGAGGCTGTTGCTAGACCACGGCGCCAACGTGAACGCGGAGGACAGCGAGAAGTGGACACCCCTTCACGCCGCAGCCACCTGCGGCAACCTCAACCTGGTGCGGATACTCATACAGAGGTAATTGCTGCCATACTGAAGGTAACGAGACTATAATGCGGCTATTGCTAGACCAAGGCACCAATGTGAATGCTGTGGTAACTCGGTCCGATCAATAAAATTAAGCTGTACCGGCCTAAACCTTCGGCCGACAATTAAATAGGTAACTGGTAGTCGTTGAGTGCTTCCGTGTTATTAGGGTCTCGTATGTTATCCTTATACATGTAACAATAACAAAACCTTGTCGAAAACTCGAAAGCTTAAAAACTATAGCCATTCCGTGGCAGCTCCACAAATCTGCACGCACTGGGGCAGAGTGCGGAAATTTTCTCTGGGCCTACTGAATGACCGGTCCAGTAATTGTCGGTCATATATAGGTTGTAATGCGACCGATAATCCGATGATCGAAAACGGTGCTAAGGTCTTGTTTTTTAATTAATTAGTGGTCCTACAAAATCGCTAATTGGCATCACCTATCTGTCTCGACAATTCGTGTATAACACCAGTTAATTTCATTAATTTAGCCACCGCACGTTCATTTATTGTTATTCGTTCTACATTCCGTTGGGAATAAAAATATAAAATGGTGGCGATATAAATTGCTTGATTGGACAAAGAAAAACATAAATTCAACAACAACACAAAAATAAACAATAAAAACAACAAACAAATTTTATTTAGGTAATATAATTTTCGGATGGTTCTCAATTTCATTCTATTGATTATTATTTCATAAACAATTCTATCAATAGTGTCTATGTTCTGCCTTCGAGAACATTATTAAGAACTCTTATTTCTTTCTTTCTTTCTTATTTCCTTATTTGACATGTGATCTCCTTCGGCGGGACCAAAGGTCTTGCATGCAAGAACTGTGAAGATTCCTAAAAATTTATAATAATGATGTTAATTTCTTCAACGTTACTACAGGTTATTTAGAACGATCATGACTTAAAAGTCATTGGTGTCTGCGACAGAAACCCAGACCCTCTCGATTGAGGAGGCTGAATTGAAGCGACTAATCTTATTTATTTATTTATTTTTAAATGCTTTATTATACCTTTGGTACAAAAGGCGGACTTAATGCTTAGAGCATTTTCTGCCAGTCAACCTTTGGGCTAAGCAGAGAGAAGCTAAGGCGGTATATTTTAAAAATTGTGTACAACGTGATTATTAATCTTCTACCGTTTTTTGCGTTATCAATATGTTATCACTTACAGAGGGGCCAATCTACTAGCAGTGAACGGAGACGGAAATATGCCATACGATATATGTGAAGAGGAGAGGACACTAGATGCCATAGAAAGTGAGATGGCTGCCAGGGGAGTGACGCAGCGACTGATAGACGAGACGCGAGCGGCGACCGAGATGCAAATGTTGATGGACGTGGCAGACTTCGTGAAGGATGGGATGGATCTGGACGAACCCCGAGACAGCCAGGGCGCTACGTTGGTGAGTACATGTACACAGCTAAAAGATACAATATATAGGCGTCCCAGTGTTGGGCATAGGTCACTCTCACAGCTACAGCTGAAGAAGGTCTAGAGCATACTACAGCTCGCCACCAAGCCACCAGAAGGTTGTTTTTACCATTGAAAACAACCGTTTACTGCTTAACATGCCGAAATACGGTAGCGCCCATGATATTTTGCCACTAGCGGTCATCCATCCACAAACCGACCGCGCCCTTTGCCTAACTCTGTCGATCATATAGAATCGACGCGAGGAATTTAACAATTTATCTCAATGTAGGTAATTAGAAACGTATAAATTAAAAGTTTGAAATTTGTTACAGCTACACATCGCCTCCGCCAATGGATATCTGAAAGTAGTACAGTTCTTATTGGAGCACCGCGCTTCCACCGACGTGGTCGACCACGACATGTGGCAGCCCGTGCACGCCGCCGCCTGCTGGGGACACGTTAGTATATATCTGCCTCAGTTGGGGACACGTTAGTAAAAAAACGATAAGGTGGCGGGACACAGAAAAAAAAAACACAATTTTACATCCAAGTACAAACATTTATCTGCGAAATAAATATCTGCCGGACTGGCCGGGATTCGAGCCCGAGGCTTGTGGTTCGGAAATCTGGGTCAACCACCACCCCGCCACGGAGTCTTTAAAAACACACAGTAACTAAACCGTTCAGTTGGGGACATGGTATACTGTCTATCTCATACTGGGTACTTGATAGATACTTATAACATGGGTCGCCTACAGTGTGAAATAGTTAGTAATTGTTGAAATAATTAAATTTTAATGCTATGTGAATATTATTTCCATTGACAGAACTGAAAATTTATTTTGTTTTTGTTGCAGTTAGAAGTATTAGAATTATTAGTACAATATGGGGCAGATCTCAACGTGAGGAATAAGCACGACGAAACGCCGGCAGGTAATTATATTTTCTATTTACCTACGAGTATATAGTAAGCATATGGCTAGAACTTCTGACTTCATGAGAATCATGATGTCCTCGTTCAATTCCAAACGACAAGCACAAAAGACTTATACTTATGTTAAAGTGGGTTAAATGTTAGCTTTAGGTACCGCTAAAGGAAACCATCCGTAAATTAAGTCTGTTATCCGCACTCGAATGGTGTGCTATATATAATATATAAAAAATATATTTGTAATCAGTTTTAATGACTTGTGTTCCCTGATATTTTTCTCAAGATTAATTCAATTTAAAGACGCATACTTGTTAGTGTTTTGTTATATGTATACACTAGTGGACGCCCGCAGCTTCGCTCGCGTAGAAT
>DWTT01001336.1:0-11988 GCA_018250895.1 Carterocephalus mandan | reverse complement strand
CAGTCCCTAATTAAGTCTTGTTCAAAGTCAGTCACAGTTGTCATGGGCGGCAGCGGATGGGTGGTGCTGCAAGCTCGATGCTATGCTGTATCCATAAAAATAAAAATAAATGTAGCTACGACCGCTCATATCACAATTGAAATTGTGACGAACAAAACTATTAACGACGACGACTATGGACAGTGCTTAAAAACTACTTCAACAACTAAAAGTACGCACACGTTTTTTGCACGCAATATTGTAATAACCCACAGGTAAGCGATTCTTTGACTGTTAAACGTAACTCGATCGACATCCTTATGTAAACAGATATTGGTTATCGCTAACGATATTACATGGTTGAAGAATTTAACGTTCGCACTAAATTGAGGCACGCGCAGCCAAATTGTTCGAATACCTAACAGCGATCATTTTTATGTTTCCTTATTTGGTACGATAAAATATAAACTTTATTTATGATATTTATTCAGCAAAATCATGTTTATTCATGTAGGTATGTTACGTATATATAAAAATCCTCATATTTATATAGTCAGAAATATTTTCACTATAATATAATACGATATGTCGTCAAGCACAGGAGTCTTAAGATATTTTTAAATGCAATTATGTTTTTTTTTATGTATGAATTTGTTGTATATTATTGTATATATATTTTACATGTTTGTGTATTTGTTTTAATTTTTATAGAGTATGTAATTGTATATATTTTATTGATTTGCTTTGTGTGTACGGTTATTTATGTATATATTAATAAGTATGTTTATCAACCAGGGCAGGCTGGTCGTAAATACCACTAGGCATTAAGCCTGTCCTTATAAATTAATTCATTTAATTTAAGTAGTCTAAAATTAAGTAGTATAGATTTAAGTAGTATAGAATTTTACGTAACCAAATTATGTTATGAAAACTATTTAAAAAGTATATCCATGATAACCTGGAAGTGTTTTTCTAAAATTTTTAACATACCTCTCGTATGCGTACCTACCAAGCTATCTAGTTGTGTGAATTATCATTCTTTTGTAAATTATTAAACAAAAAGTCTTTTTCACATCGATGAAATATCCAACAAATTAGGCACACGATAAAAGTGCTTATAGCAACGAGTAATGGAATCGATTTAGATTTTCAGAGAGGGTCGCTTCATTATCAATGCAGTAGGTTAATTACACTAGCGTGTTAGGTTAGCTTTGCATATTACATAGACTTGAAATACGCCGGAGATACTCGCAGGAGCGGAGGGTTTGAGAAGCAGATTACGTACCTCACGTCAACCCCACGAAGAATGCAGGACCACGTTAGTAGGTACACCACTACCAAGACGAGCTTCAAAAAATTACGTTGAGTTCATGTTGGCTCTCAGGCAGCTTAAAAACTGAAAATCCCCGGGTTAAAATGCATTACAACCGAATTGGTGAAAGGCGGAAGGGCTGGCCAGAATATACAATTATGTCTTACAATCAAAGATAACTCGGTCAGTGTTGAACAGAAGTATCAGAGTTTTGGTGCACAAAGGCTTGAGCCACGTTTGTAAGTTTGTTTTCATCACCAATGGCCTCGCAAGAGTTCCAACCACCGAATTAAAAATGAAAGCTTACGAACCTTGTGAATCAATCACGACAAGTGTAATGCTGTATTAAATTTAATTCAAGTAATTCCTGAGATTTTGCACTTAAAGATTCACGTTTCGCGTAGTTTGTCTAGTTCAGACAATGTTTAGAGTAATGGACAATGTCAGCAAGGTCGCGCAAAAAATTGGTCCACCGATAACAAAAAGCGAAACAAAATCTAAGTAACTAAACGATACGAATTAATAAACCACAACGTACACGTTATATTTATCTCATGCTCAACTGACTTGTTTCAAAGTAGAATTTAAAGCACAGCTCAGTATGAGCGACGAGCGCGTAACAATCGCTTCAGCGTATAAAGCCTCAACGTGTATGTATAAACAAGCTGTCTCTACCTTGCGGCGTAACTCTACAATAGTACGCAGAGGGTGCGGCGCATGAAGAATAGGTTAGTGGATTTACTCGTAGAAGTCACGTTGTATAAAGATGTAACATTTTTAACGGTTAGTGGTCGAACTTCGTGTCTTTTTTTTTCTTTTTCTCTATCAAAATGTCATCGGCGAGTAGTAGTTTTAGTGCCCTTTTATAGGTCTTGGTATGAAAACGTTATTCACGTATATAAAAGTTGGATATAGTAAAAGGTTATTGTAATTGTTTTATAACTCAGACTTAACAGTCTGCATAATTCAATGTACTAACGTAAATTATTGCTTAGTAGGTGCGCCATTTTCGTTGCCAAGATACAACTGACCTACATTGTGATATCCTTGACTCGGAAATAAGATAAGTAAAAATGTTGAAAAATATTATACTTACTTCGTGTATCACCATTATACTGTGATACTATGTCATATAGCAGATAATATAGGTACATTTTAAAATATATAACATTCAAGCGTTTATTATCGTCGCCAATCCATGCAATCCATGAAAGGTTTTAAAAATAGAATACCCCTACCTACTTAAATAGTTTGAAACGTCGTCGGCGGTGGAATGTAATAAAACATAGTAAAAAAAGACCCAAAAATGTTGAAAAAATAAACATGTGACACCTTTAAATGTGATTTTCCGTAAATTCCATCAGTTTATCAGTCATATTATTTAAACGTATTACGTACAGGTAAACACATGTATTACTTTAGGTATGCGTGTAATCATTGAATGCAGCTATTGCAACCTTGTGCAGTACGAGGTATTTACTGACCGGCTAACCTTCGATCACCATATGGTTATTAATCGCTATGCGTCTTACAATATAAGGGCACGGTGACCCACATAGGTATATTTTATTTAAAGAGACTTTGTAATGTTATATATAATACACGCTAACCTAACACACACACACTTGCAACAGGCCCAATGTTTACGAAGTAACTTATTTAGTAATCTGTACCAGGGCAGGGTGATGTCTCATGTCGAGGCTGAAGGTGCTGCTGGGTTTTAGTGGGTATTACGGGCAACCCGATGAGTCCCTCATACTTGCTTCGGCCCACAAACCGGGCAAGATGCGGATAAACATTTCCAAGCGATAAAAAAAGCCCTAGGATTGTGGCGGACACTCAGAAAAAATTGATATTAGCCGCTAATATGAATGCTAAACTAATAAAAAGAAGATTTTTAATGCACTGCGAAGTTTTAAAAACTTAGATTTTATAGTATCATTGAATAGATTTTATAGATATGTACTTGTTTTTTTTTAAATTAAGACAAAGTTATCTTTAAAGTCGCTAACTGCAAGTAATCTCAACATGCTTATAAATATGCTTATAAGACAATTTTGTAAGTAGTAAAAACTTTGTGCGACTATGGCGCGCTTTTCCGGGATGTAAAATTACCCGTGAATGCTGATAAACATAGGTGCGCGGAAGAAAGACATTTTCGGTTTTCATTGGACAATTCTCCTCTAGCAAGCTCGCTCAATGTAGTAAAAAAATGTTTTTTGTTACTAGTCTATCAATACGTAATCCAAAATTTCTGTCTTTATTATTTAAATGACTTAGGTATACCCTTATCAGTATTACTTAATGCTATTTGTGACTTGTAAGAAGTTATGCGAGTTGCAAAATACTTATATCTTACGCCTTAATTCTTTAGCTGATTAATATTCCGTTATTTACTCGGTTTTCTTTAGGTTAATCTAAAAATCATACATCATTATTTAGGACGAATGTATTTAGATAAATAATACTACATTAGATAACAGTAGGTCTGTTCATTCAGCCACCATCCATTATGCAATAGCATGGTGATAGCATGTATTGCTGATAGTGGTGTGTTGTTGTGTTAAAGTAAGTTCTTTTTATTTTATCTTAAGAATTGATAATGCATATTGAAGAACAATGGTCTTTATTCGTTTGACTGCAATATATGTTTTTATCTCGACATGTGTTTCCTCGGTTCCCGCTATTTTCGTTGTCAGTGAGTGAGCGACATCGCGCGCGAGTGAACGCTATCTATTTCGTTTCGTTTTACGCAAACTTCGTTGCACTGTGTCGTCGTTATTGTAAATAGTTATTGTACAATACAAGTGAATTATACTTCCACACTGCTGAACTAAATCGGTATTGTATTTAAGTCATTCACTAACATTACAAGCCTATTTTACATTCCTAAGCAATCTGTTATTATTAGTTCTTAAACTTACATGGGTTTTAAATTTAAAAAATAATGTAAAATTACTTAAACATTGTTTTTAACGTATTTGAACAATACACATAAATGATTTTTGTGTTCATTGCCAATGTAAGTATTCTACTCCTACTTACGATGGCAAAATATATTTATTCAATATCGAGTTGCGTTTATATGATAAATGAACAATGATTGTTTACGATTTATCAGTCATGCACAAACAATTTATTTATGGAGATCAAGCGGACAAACATTACACACTATATAATATAATTAAACAGTAGTATGTAGTATCGCATGTAATCCCTACGTATGTACGCTATCCATTTTATGGCCATAACTCAATCAATAACAATAAGTCAGTCACAAGTAGATATTATTTAACGTAAATTATATGCACCAATGAATGCCGAAATCAGACAAGCAGAATTTGATTAATGTTTGATTCATTGTATTCTAGTACAAAAGTTAAATTGGCGGGACATCGTGCTGCATGTGTTTGACGGCTGAGTCAGTGCCCCGAACATCGCGAATTATTTGCGCGTCATCGTTGATCGCGCGACGAAATCATTTACGATTCACGTGCACACCCTCGACCCGAAAATATACCTAAACGTTCCCATATCAAATGACAATAAGATCTTTAAAAAATATTTTAGTGAAATAAGAGAAGCAAGGACAATGCAAGTCTTATGCCCGTTTATATATCAAACAATGTTTCCCATAAACAACTCAAGATACTCGTACCAAGGCCCGCCAATCATACAAAAATAGTTGATCAGAGACAAAAACCACTGCTTGAAACTTCAACTTCGCAGAGATGACCGCGTGCGGTGCGAACGAACCGTGCACAGGATCTACCAGATCATTAATTTGATCTCACATTTTACTTTTATTACAGTAGGTGATAGTTTTGTGATACTTAGGAATCACTTAATAATAACAATAAAGATTTTAAGTAATCTATTTTCACCACCTGTTATCAAAATTAAATACAGATTGTGAGCATAGTAGTATGTAATAATAATAAATCACTATTTACTATGTACTGCTACTGAATTTTATGTTGGGCAAAACCGAGGCCGATACGAGTCAAGTAATCAGGACGCGGCCAGTGCTAGGGCAGCTAATTTAGTTCGAAGAAGTGTCCCACTTCAACAATAAAACTTGTGAAATGCGTATCGTTCCGCATAACTATTAATACCCTAGAAAACAACTTCTTTTTACTTATTTAGCAGTCGAAAAATACAGTGTTCGATAAATGTAAATTTTAGGTCAATAGCAAGTAATAATGTGTGAATTCTTGGTACTTTTGTAGAAAATTCATCCATTATTGGAGAAAAAAAATTGATAAACAACATTAAAAATGCAGATTTCTGCAAAACAATAGATAATCATTATTATAAAATGACTCTACATCCGATGACTTTTACATGATATTGGTGTAAGCACATAACAGCCAGTGTGATATAAGTGATGTAAGTTTTGTGCCGGTCATGAGCAAAGAACATTAACTTTTGACCTCTTATCAAACAATGGATGATAACGAATACACATTGTTTACATTATTATTTTATTGTTCTAGCTAGCGCAACAGTGGTCTACCATTCTTTTTTATGTTATGCTTACTAATCATTACTAATATATAAATGGGAAATTGTGTTTGTTGATTTGTCCTTCTCCTCCTCAACGGAATGATAGACAATCAACAAACACACGTTTACACATTAGCAAAGATTTCAAAAGGATTAGTCCTTTTGAGTACTCACTACCTCGTTACACGTAATTCAGGATCATAATGGCTTGTACGTTCACGCGATGATGAAGCCTCCGTGGACGAGATTCACCGTATTTTCTGAATAACGTCATCATAATTAATATTAAAATTTCATTGTGATGACAACAGACATGAGGGTGAGCTTTGGTACCGGGCGTGGTTTGGTTTTAAAAGGACAAATTTTAATAAAAAAGCAGACATAGAAGACGCAAATAGTTACGTGACAACGTATCAGATTCTGAATAACGTCATCGTCATTAATATTAAAATGTCATTGAGATGACAAGAGACATGAGGGATAGCATTGGTACCGGGCGAGCTTACATTAACTTGGTTTATTCTTAAAAGGGCAAATTCTAATAAAAAAGCAAACATAGAAAACACACATTGTTTAACTTCTGTATCTGGATCGAAATGGATGACAAAAATACCAGTACACTGAGACTAACAGTCCTTACATCATTCTTATTTGAATTCTTATTCCAAACATTGACAATTGAGTAACTAATGAATACTCGCTATTACCTAATAAGTTGACCTCGATGAGTCGTTGCGGGAAGTGAATTTGTTGTTCTCATAGCAGCGCATTCCGATCGAATTGAATTCAGTACTGGCAATGGTAACCCATCAAGCGCATTGGAATGGGCGGCCAAAAAATTGTAGTACTTTCTTTAAATTAATCATGCCTTTAACTTTGTATGGAAGTTAGCTTTAGCATACGTAGTAAGTATGTTAGTGCAACCGTTTTAGATTATCGTATCCTATTGTCACAAATACCTTATAAAAGTGTTAATTATAATAGTACCTATATGACTAGGCAGGGGATTTCAAATGTATTAGAAAAATCTTCTTTTTTATCAGATTGTAAGTATATATATAGTTGCACAGTAGCAACTAGCTAAGCTATCAACTCCAAAAAGGCTGTACTGAAAACCAGCGCTGTTAGTCCTTCATTGTTCCAAATGAAATGCCCGCTAGCAGCTCGGAGTCTGAATTTGAGCCCGGTGTACCTATGTCAATAGGCTATACCACCAACCATGGGACCTAAACATGGTGAAGAGCGGGCGTACCTACTTCCCACCTCTTCATACCCCTTCGGGGAAATAAAGGCGTGATGTTATTTTTTTTTATAGATATCCTTAGACATCATCACTTTTTCACAATCGTGCTTCGAGTTCAACAAAATGTTTGCTTTCATATCCATACCGAAAATACTTTGAACACCCTAAAAATTTATTCTTGCATTCGGCCACATTCAAATCAGATGCCGAATTACACATCATATCGGGTCTTCATCATATCTTTATCTATCAAGTCGTGCCCACTATTATAAATGCATTATCATAGTAAGGAATTAAACTAACGTAAAACTTAAATTTCCGTGGTGTAAGAGAAAGTGGTACTAATTCAGCTTAATAGTCCTAAACAAATAAACATACAATAAAAGATACTCAAAAATAACTAAATACCTCTAAGACAATTTTACACATACTACTTCAATTCTATTTAGGTAATATTTAGATTGATACTTATCCAAAGAAATAAGACTATTTATTTTTGTCAGTAAAGAGTAAAGATAGGATTTGATAATTTCTGATCATTTTATCAATGTTGTCAATTTCAATAACAGATCGATCATATCAACAGTTTTTGATAGATTGGGTGTTTGAGGTTGCGTGATTACTACTCATATCACGTGTGTTCAATGTATTTGATAGAATATCACTTTACACCCGGAAACGGTGGCATTTCAATCATTTTGTTACTTTACACATTTACACACTTTACATTATTTTATTTTTATATAAGCCAGAACCAGCTTTGGTTATTGCGTGACAACGGAGAATTGAAAATAAATCAAATAAATACTAAGATAAATTTATTCCGATTAAAAAAAAATCATTTATTCCGTTTACTTTAATTTTCTCTGATTTTGTTTCAGTTGGGAAGCTGGTGCAAAGAATAAGCATGATTCGCATATACCGAAAATATTTATCGAAAAAAAGGCAAGCCATACTAATCCGGAGATAAGGAGATAATGAGCGGACGCAACAACCGCTTGCAATATTGTTCTGAAAATCAAAATCGTTCCTACACAACAACACCGCTGTGCTTCCAACTTTTTCATTGGCAGTCTTAGTATAGAAATTCAAGTGCCTCGCTAGCGACAGATACTTAACTATAACCGAGTAGTTAAACAATATATTTTGGAGACCAATTTGAAATGTACTCATATTGAGTAGTAGTGGGATACTTATCATATTACTGCCTTCAAGTGCCAAAAGTTTTCTATAGAGAATGTCGCACGGCGGAGTGAAGAGTGTTAAGAATGGGCACGGGAGCCAGCCGCCGTCCTCCAGGGAAGGCTCGGAGAGCCCGCCGCCCCCTCCCGACGGCGGGTGGGGATGGATGGTCGTCTTCGCCTCCTTTATGATCCACATAGTCAGTAAGTACTTTATTAAGCGCCCTTTCTCAGATTAAGTCTACAGTAAAATTTACAGTACAGCTACGTGTTAACTTAAATCAATTTTTAAAGTAGCAAACTTACTCGTAAATTAATGTTATTCGAAGGTTATTAGCAATAAAGTAATTTTGTGATCTTATACATTTTAGAATGTGACTACTTACGTGTAATAAGTTCTTACAAATATTTTAATGCACACTTTACAATGTGTCTCATATTACGGATACCGTCTATTTTAATTTATTAATATTTATTGCGTTAACCTATAAAAATACTTATAACTGTTTTTCTTTTTATCAATCATAGCGCGGCAAAATCAATGTGACTAATTCTACCATACTTGTCTGTTTGGGTGGATAGTGAAACAAGAGTACACTTTTACAAATCTAATACATAAGGTCGCTTTAAGGTCGAGTCCATGTCATAGGTCAGCCATAGATTTAAACACACTGCATACCTCCTTATATAGTCGCACACGTGCTTATAAAATCATATAAGCATTTCATATTTATCTCAACAATTGTATACAGTAAACTAAAAAATGTTGCGCTTAATCCTCAAGTGCAAGCCCAGCCCCATTTGAACGCGGAAGACGACGTCTAGACAGGTCAACCTGGGTCGGGAGTGTCGGGACCGGGGTAGAACCTAGCTATTTATTAGTCTATCTCATGATATAGACATAGACACGTTCCTAGACATATTTGTGTTGGTACAATTTGATGTCTGTGGTTGGTACTAACTTATTCGGAATATAGGATCCTCTTAACAGATCAACTTTGGCGTAATTTTTTCTTTGCATATATAAACAAAAATCCGGATGCATTATGGTTACTTATGTAGACGTGGAACTAAATCTCTCAGCAAGGAATCTTAATCTTGAAATACATTATCCTAAATTGTCATAAGCTATAATTAATACCAATGAGTTTGGCCTGGTTATTTAAATTGAGTCACGCGCGTTGTCAATTATTAAGAGTACATAACTGAGAGTAGCCGAAACACGCGCTGATAACACGTTTCTATCATGAACTGATAGTGCACTTATGATAGTGATAATTTGATTGGTTGGTGGTACAGAACACGGGCTCTTAAGAAATGGGTACTAACAAAACAAGCAAGGTCTATCAATAGACTTCATGATAAAAATAATTTTCATTAACCTTCGACACAAAAAATACTTTGACGTTTTATTTACGTAGAACCGGGGGATTTGCGTGGCGGGTTAAAAATATTCAAAAGGAGCTCAACAATTAAAATAATTCTAGGGGTTTTGATTATATAATGTATAATCAAGTGTATATGAAACGGTATTCCATCAGACTAATTAATGTTGATAAGAGCACTGCTTCGATGTACTGCGGACTACGCGCGACGCTTAGAAAATATTCACGAAGAGGGTCAACATGTGGTAACCAGCAATGGAATTTATGGATGTGAGATGTTTGTATTAAAAATATTTGTAGAAACAGAACCTGTGTCTACAAATATTTTATTTGTTCCTATGTGGGTGGGAGTTATACGGCGACAGTTTTCTCATACAAAATATAAGCTATGGCTTTTCCACCCTTATCCAATATGGCTGCATGGCGGCCCATTAGCGGCTCAATGCAGGGCATTGGTCTAAAAGAGTCACGTGCCTTATCCTTATCATCCCGAATACCGAGGCAAAGCTAAAAGTAAAGCCCGATCTGACCTGACTTTAAACAAAGGAAATCTGAACATGAAATTTTTTACTAAGCCTTTTAGATAAATATATCTCGTTGAAATGAAAACGGCCCTAAATACGCCCCCACACTTAGTCAGGCCGTCTCCTTTAGACGGCGGAGCTACTCGTATTTTAAAAGATTTGTTTTGTTTTGTGTTCTCCACTCTAAAAGATAATCTAAAGGTTTTTGTATCACATGTAAAGGCTATAGAGGAAAAATTTTACAAGTTGGAAGAATTTGTACAATTTTCCTTGTCCAATTTTGTACTTCCAAAAATAAAAGGATAATTCAACTTAAATTCTTTGAAATTTTATAAAATGTTAAAATGAATCCATATTATCAACTACTTAGAGACGAGAATGTTTGTTTCGTTCTTTTGACTATAGCTTCATACTTAATTTTGTCGTTTTGATCATTAAACTTTTAAGGAAAACCAAATATGAAGTCATATGGTTTTCCTTAAAAGTTCAGATAACTCCGTTGCGACATTTGTAGATTACCTATAGCTCACGATCGATCACATACGATCGACGCGGGTCATTGGGCTATGAACGCTACAAATACAAATACTATATTACGTACGAAATACAATGTAATAAATAGTTTTACATACGGAGTATAAAATCAAATACAATGCAATAAATTCCCTAAAGGATAAGTTAAATCAATTTTGACAAAACTACATGTCATGCTCTCTTTTGAGGGTTGTATCGGCTTCAAGACAAGCCATTCGTACATGCAGTTCATGAAAACAGTTTGATGTCGTTTTACATATTTATTAATATTTTAAAGCCTTTTTCGTTATATTAACACACTCATCCATAGTCGAAGCGTTACGTCCATAAAGATACTCGTACATCCATAACATAAGGTAAATCGTCTATGGATTCATTATATTATTACATCGTATTTCATAATAATTTCTGTTCTGCAGCCCAAAGATAATGATAACCATTGCCCGTTTCATTTACACGTGACTTATACCTATCATTAATAAAAACATCGTTTAAAAAAACTCCAAAACACGCTTTTGTGGATAACCGTTCGGTTGTTAGTTCTAACATGTAGATATTTTTTAAATTATTGCTTTGCCATCGGCCCTTGATAAGTGTGCAAAGATTTTAAATTAATTCGACGTTTTAGAGTGGGCGTAAATCACATTCATAGATTCCGAGACATACTAATTAACATACTATAAACATTTACGTGTGGTACAGTATTTGTACCTTTTATTAGCTTTTACTTAAAATACCATTTCATCAAATATGTAGGTTTTTCGTTTGACATTCGCAACAAGTGAAATATACTTAATCAAAACAACTCTGTTTTTTATAAAAACAAAAATAGTAGTTTTTAGGCTTATGATCAAAGTCACCCAATCATGGTGTTCATAACACTCTTGGAGGTCTCTTTTTGCAAGTGTGTTTCAGTTGAGGCTTCAGTTCGTGTAACGAGTACCTAACTGTTGTAGTAGCCACCATATTACCTAACTTTACTTAAATCACGGCCGTCGGTCTATATTTTAACGGTCTATGTTCCGTGGACTACGGAAATCTATCTATTAATCTAATCAATATCAAATATCAAAAAATATATTATGTATTATTTTAAAAAATATTTTGTAGTATTATGTTTAACATAACATAATATAAAGTGACGCAAAAACAGTACTCTACGTTAATATCTCAGCCATGCCCATAGGCGTCTGTTTATAAATACACGCATTAGAGCGATAGCCAATGCCGATACAAGTGCGGACTTGCATTTTACATTGACATTGTGACCTAATGGTACCACAATCATAAACGTTGCGCGCTGTCGTTGACCTTTGTATTATAT
>DWTT01001335.1:0-11988 GCA_018250895.1 Carterocephalus mandan | reverse complement strand
ATCGCATGGCATGCGGCGCGGTGCCCGGCTGTGGTCCGGCTGCACCATCGCATGGCATGCGGCGCGGTGCCCGGCTGCATCTTCGCAATAACAATAGCGCAAATATTACAATTATATCTAGTTTTGTTTATGTAGCCGTCCACTTGGTAAATTCTCAAATTCAACATGAGTAAATGTGCAATATTTGAATGAATGAATGAATTTTATTTATGAACTTTGAATGAAATTTTTATTTCCATCATGAAATTAGAGATTGAAATGACTCTGTCTCTCTCGAAGGTTCCGAAGTGTCCCCTCCGCGCACCCCCAGGGCACGCTCTCCAGGCGTATCCCAGCAGTTCAGAAACAGTCTCATGTTGCTAGCTCGGGGAAATCATGTTACTATTTAGGGAAATATTGTGCATTACTTGCCTGGTAAAATGTTAAACTACTAGTCTTCAGTTTCCTGCACACCTTCGGTTGCTGGATGTCTCTGTACGCCGTATGCTGGTCAGATATAATCTTGGCCCATTTTATTTTGTTGGACAGGCCCCTTCCTACTACAAGTATTGTGAAAGTCTAAGTAATATATAAATGAGAAATTGTGTTTGTTGGTTTGTCCTTCTTCTCCTCAACAGAATGATAGGTCCGAGTGATTTTTTCCTTAGATGCAATATATACGACTTCTCGTCCTCCTCGTCCAGGTGTTCAGGTGTCCAGAACATTGCACGAGCCGCTCACCGGGCTTGTCGTAGAGGCGCGCCTGCAGGAACAGCTGCTCGGAGCTGAGCACCTGCCGGCGGAAGGCGCTGGCCTCGCGCAGGCGCCGCACGCACGTGGCGCAGATGCAGGACGACTTCTCGTCCTCCTCGTCCAGGTGGGACAGCTGCAAGCATCGCTGCCTGGGTTTACATGCTTTAGGACAATGCGGTGACAGCCCAGTGGCTATGGCTATCGACCTCGCCTCTCACTCGAGCAGTCCGGGATCAAACCCCAGCGGCACGCGCCAATGACATTCTAAGTCAAGTGCGATTTAAGAAATTAAATGTCACTTGCTATAACGGTGAAGGACACATCGTGAGGAAACCTGCATGCCTTAGAGTTCTTCATAATGTTCTCGAAGGCATGTGAAGTCTGCCAATCCGCACTTGGCCAGCGTGGTGGACTAAGGCCTAATCCCTCCCATTCTGAGAGAAGACCCGTGCCCAACAGTGGGGCGTCTATGGGTCGCAGCGAGCGAGGACAATGTATGTTTGTGTGTTGAAAATTTAGTATTGAATGTAAGGTGTCATTGGGTTTTTTGATTCTCACTAAAATTCCCACATTTCCCACTAGTAGCTCATAATTTTAATTTGTGCCTGGTGTACATGTTGTACTGATGAAAAGTGGTTGTCCAACACACCTCTGCTCTGCTTGCCCTGTCATGCTCTTCGGAGAAATACACGTAATGTCCACAAAGTAGACCGTGCGTGCGTGCGTGCGTGTAGTAAAAAAACAAAGCGGTTTTAATTCAGCCAACTTACAATTAATCCAAAGACATCCACAAACATGTCGGAGTATATTTCTTTGGTTCCCATCCATTCGTATTCGGCGGTCAAAAGTCTACACTTTTTGATAGAGCGACACCCGCGGCACAGCGCCGGCTCCACTATAGGGCCCTTGCTCTTCTTTGGCACCTCAGTAGTTTGGATTTCACTCATTTTATTTGTAAAATAATAAAATTAGAACTAAAAATGTTTATTTACACCTTCCGCCCGTACTTTAGGTACTTTTTCTTTTTTTTTTTACCAAAGAAAGAATGTACCCTACTGTGTTTTTGACAGTAGCGTTTTGTTATTGCTCTCTCGGACTTTGCTTTAGCTCATAGTTGTTGCCCTCAACAAATTGATTATGTTGGCCTTAGTTCATCACTTGATATCGATAAAAAAAAAACAAGAAATTACTAAAGTAAAGTATAATACGTGTATGTAGGAAGGGAGCATTGTGATAATAATACTATTATAGAAATTAGCATCTGCAGATTAGCATCTGAGAAGAAAGGTATAAGTGATCGCAAAGTCCTACCTTCTCTCTTCCTATTCAGTCCACGTAGCACTGGTGGACTGGACATAAGTATCACTCAACTCAAAGTGGGCTACTAAGCTCGGTCATAAGATATTCGCATCCACTTGCTCTCGACACAGGTCAGGCCTTCTGCGGATCGTCACGCCATCACTAGCAGGTCATCCCAAACGCGGTCTCCAGCAAGCAACCGTTTACTTCAAAGGTTGCCAGTTTCAGGCAAAAAATCTTTAACCGCCGTAGATAACCAAACATAATCAATGTCAATTCTGTAGTGGAATGAAATGTATGAAAATTAAATTTTATTTTATTTATTTAAATCTAACTAACATCTAGCTTTACAGGGATGTCCCTAATGCGCTAGAAGTAGTTTAGTAAGTCTCAGGCAAAAAATCTTTAAACAGAGGGTCACTGAGTTTTGTTGATAGGCCTAGCCTATCAGGTTGCTATGCTAGCTATAAAAAGAGGGTAGTAGATACCCAAACATATTCAATGTCAATTCTGTAGTGGAATGAAATGTATGAAAATTAAATTTTATTTTAGTAATGGAGCTGGTTTGGGGTCACAATAGACGGGTTGCGCCTCAGTTGAAAATTCCACACAATTAAAGTTGGGTTAATTCTCTCTACCTCATTTATTCGACTGCGAGCGAGCGAACCTTAAAGTTGATGGTTTTCGAACAAGGAAAAACCTGTTTACAGCTCATTATTTTTTTAAAGTAATATTTCAATAAAAAGTAGTGCCACCATTTTTGACGTGATAAATCGATGAACGCCAACACATACGAAAAAGTGTGACGTCACCTCCCGCACCGCCAAATGCTACGCCATCGCGTTGAGCCAATCGTATTCATTCAATTTTAGTCTGTAACTCATAGCAATAGAGCGAATAATCAGTTGCACTAATTATAGTACATGAAAATGACACCGGTTTAAAAACATTCACATTTACGTATTCTACAAGGGTCTCAACTGCGTGTTTCGGAATACAATTTTGCAGCGCAATCAGTTCAGTAGTAACAATTGAGGAACTGATTCACCTGGCAGTGCATAGATGGCGCTAACGCTATATTTGCGCGGCCTACTTTGTAAACGGCGGCTATCCAACAAGACAGCCAGTAGTACAGTAGTACAGTAAGGACAGTAAGTTGTTGCAGTCTTATTGTTCATAGCATTTATAATTAGCTTGATTTTATTTATCAGTTCAGATAAAGGTTTTTTTCTTATGACGTTATCACGTAAAATTGTCGTCCGTAAACAGACTTTACAGACAACCATTAATTTTTTTACCAAACGCCTCGCGAGCTGCGTCTCACTTTAATTTCCGAGCATTCTTGTAGTATAAGAATATGGTAATTAAAGGTATTCCCAGTTCTATATCAGTCACACAAGGTCCAGAGGAAATATAACATTAGGACATCACAAATAAAAATGTAATAGCATTATCAGAATTAATTTAATTAAAAAAACTTAATAATTTATCTTAAATTACATTCATCTAATTAAATACAACTTATTAAATTATCTTATAAAAATTATTTAAATATACATTTTGACTTAAATTAATATTATGATTTTACTTCGCAATAAGCGATTATTGTACCGGTCGATTGTAAGTAATAAATGCAAGTAAACTTGAATAACAATATATTTGTGATGGGTCTATCACACAATGGGCACCGTTTCTTTCAATACATCATTTTAAAATACAAACTCAGATCTGTAAAATAATTTCTATCAATCTATAATATTATATGTAATGTAAAATTCGTCTATTTCAATATATGCAAATAATTACACTAATTATTGGAAAGCCATACTATTTCAACGACAAACCACAATTAAAACTACAATACTCTATCCAAAAATATCTTACACAATAGAGATCTGTCTTTACTAACTTTACAGGCCGGGAAGCGTTTCTGTTGAAGCTGTGATGTTTTTCTTTTAAAGCCCCTTCACAGCACATAATTAGCTTCAACTTTGAAGCTAATTCTGTTTGAAATGCCTGGTCCATGCTGCTGTTGCATGCAAATGGCAGTTGGGTTACGAGCTTACAAGAGCATTGCGAAAACTGGACCTTCGTTTTACTGTTCAGAGTTTTTAAAATGATTATATAGTAATCACTATAGCATCAACTGAGGGCCATCCAATATTCGGATTAAACAATAGTGTATAGTAATAGCTTGTTCCTTTCTATTGTTTGTTCGAGCCGGTTGACTAGCGGAAATACTGTACCAATATATTCAAGATTAAAATATATATAGGCATTACGTTGTAATATACATCGACGTGTCTTTGCCAAAAAAGGCGACGCATTAATCTCAATCAATTGTTTCCTTAAGAAGTGGTGAAATGGAAACAATAATAAAAACAAATACATTGTAATACTTGATCCTGGAAGTATTGCTTGATACTTCGACTGTCCTTACAAGATTCAAACAACTGTTCCAGGCGCTAGATCTCTGAAGCGAGGCTAGCTCGGCCCCGGCGATATAGATGACGTCACTGAACTAGAAGTAACACGAGTCCATGTAAATGACGTCACTGAACTAGAAGTAACACGAGTCCATGTAAATGACGTCACTAAACTAGAAGTAACACGAGTCCATATCGCACTCCGGGTGGTGGCTCTTGATGTGCGCCTTCAGGCTGGCGTTCTGTATGAAGGCCTGGCCGCACACGTGGCAGCGGTACCGCCTGTCGTTGGTGTGCGTCCTCACGTGGTACTGCAGCGACTTGAGCCGCGGGTAGCTCTTGTCGCAGTACTCGCACCTGAAGTTCCTCTCGCCGGTGTGCGTCGCCATGTGCTCCTTCAGCCTGGACGGCAGGTAGAACCTCTGGTCGCAGTACTCGCACTGGTGCTTCAGCACCTTCTGATGGTTCCTCCGCTGGTGCTCCGTCAGCGTCTTCTGTCTGTTGTACACCTTGTCGCATAAGTTGCAGGGGTACGCGCGCTTCTGGCCGTGCGCGTCGGTGAGGTGCTTGTTCTTCATCGCGTACGACATGAAGCACTCGTCGCAGCGCGGGCACCGAATTATCGCCTTTTTCTTGTGGACTATGTCCACGTGCATGTCCTTGTAGTGGTTCGACTTGAACACCTTCCCGCAGACCTCGCACGTGTGCCGCTCGTCCTCCCGGTGCCGCTTGAGGTGAGCGTCCAGCCGAGGTTTCTCCAGGAAGCAAACCCCGCAGATGTCGCACGTGTAGTTGCTGAAGTGCTCCACCATGTGCGTGTTGAGCGTGTTGAAGTCCTCGAACACGTCGCCGCACATGACGCACACGAGGTCGTTCCACGTGAGCCGGTACAGCAGCATCTTGTCCGGCGCTTCGAAGTAGATCTTCTTGTTGTGCACCTGTCAACGTCAATGACAATGTCAAATAATCTATTGTCAAATAACAAGTAAGAATTAATACAGTTATAGGTGTCAAGTAATTAGGAAAATATCTACCATCTGCGAGCTATTCTGGCGTGCGCTGCCAAAACTACTGGACCGCTTTCAAAAATTCTTTCACCATTAGAAAGCATCTTCACCGAGTGACATAGGCTCTATAATATTACTAGGCGCAAACGAAACTTTTGTTATGTCTAATTCCACGCGAAGCTGCGGGCGTCCACTAGTCTATATACTCGTATATGCAAAGTTAATATGAAACTGCCGTTTTTGAAGTCAAGTGGGCAACCCGAACGCGGGCAGACGTCGTTAATGGGTCTGATTCTACGCGAGCGAAGCTGCGGGCGTCCACTAGTCTAATATAAGTCCTAGAAATGTATGTTCTGTTACCTGATCCACGTGACGCTTGAATGTCTCCAGATCGTCTATCTTGGTCGCGCACAGCCTGCAGTCTATCCTGGTGATGTCTATCTTGGGCATCTTCTTGTAGCCCATGAGCAGCTGGAAGGGCTTGGTGTCGTGGGCGGCGGTGTGGTCGCGCAGGTCCTCCGGCTTGGGGTAGTAGTCCTTGCAGTAGAAGCAGTAGTAGTTGTTGCGGCGGTTCTTGAAGGGGCACACGAAGGAGTACTGGATGATAGTGAGCAGGTTCTCCTCCGACATGCAGTCCAGGTCGCGGTCGTGAGTGTTCCTCTTCTCGGCGGGCGGCGCGAGCGGCGCGGCCGGCTTGGCGGCTCGAGCCGCCCTCTTCGTGCTGGAGGTGCCTGGGGAATTAGATTCACGTCAAGGTTCCACCGAGCTTCAATAGCCTTCTCGGGGCATCACTTGTGTAGACATATGTTTCACTATTGTCCAAGCAAGCAAAGTGGAGTGCGGTCGGTGTATAAACTAAACTACTGAACCAACATTGTCGCCATGCGAACAATTAGAATTCGAGTTTTGGAAAGTCCCACTTGCCCCAGCATGTCGCAATTGCTCCAGAGGTGACTGCTAGTGGCAACATTTCAAGAGAATTCCATGTATGTTGGTAAAGTCTTCGACGATTGAAGATTGAGAACGTTTGATACGGAGTTAGCAACTAACCCCTGCACCAGTCCGCACTGGAGCAGCATGGTGGAGTACACTCCACGCCTCCCTGGCTGCGGTCGCGGGAGACACCCTGCCTCGAGCCTAGCGTGATCACACTCTTCGATGATATTATGGAATCGCATGTTCTTCTCTTATCAAGCAAGTCTTCTCCTACATCCTTACCTCTTTCCTTCTTTACCCTCTTCTCCTACGCTCACCTGCTCTACGCTTCTTGGTCACCCTTTCCTTTTTTACCCTTTTCTTCTACGCTCACCTGCTTTATGCTTCTTGGCCACCCTCTCCTTCTTGCCCGCGCTGAGCTTGCTCTTCTTCTTTCTCTTCCGCTTGATTGGCTTGTCCGAGTCGGAGGAGGAGCTGTAGTCGCGGTCCATGACGTCATCGTCCGAGGGGGGCTCCGGCGCCTCGTCTGCGGGGGCGGGGGGGACCTCGGCCTCCTGCTTCGGGAGACTCACGTCGGGAACTTAGATACGAACAAGAATGATATTATATTATTAGCTACTACCCTCACCAACTACCCGAACGTGCCTATAAAAATCCAAACGCGGCCAAACATCGCTCACTGTCTGCTCAGCCGTCGAAGGGTAAGGTTGTCGGTACCTGCGCTATGTGTCGGTACCTACGCCAATTTGATGTAAGTACTTTCCATATTTTGGTGCATGTGATGCCGAAAGCTGGTACTTGTTTGAACATGTTTTATTTATTTTATTCTTCCCTTCCGGTTGCTAAATATATATATATAAGGGATGGAACGAAGGGTATATAAGAGCTTATATATTTGAAGCACTCCAAGTCGTAGCTCGGAGGGAAAACCTCAGACTGAAGCTCATTCCACAGAAGACCAGCCCGCCGTGAAAAAGACCGCGAGAAGCGACCGGTGGTAGTAGGCCAGGAGTCGGAGGATTAGATCAGATCAGATTCGTCAATACAGTCATGTCATGATGAGCCGCGGCTGTGTTGTGTGTTACCTGGGACAGCCTCGTCGCCGCCGCTCGCGCCGCCGGGGCCCGAGTCCCCCCCCTCGTCCCCCTCGCGGTCGCTGCCGTCGTCCCTGGGCTCCAGCTTCGGCTCCACCTCCGCCAGCTTCTTGCACTCTGAAGTAACGATAACAAACAGATCAAAATACATCCAGCCATCCATTAGCTTTTTGAGTTCCACCGCTGGCTACGCTACACCACTCCGACCGCTCCTGTGCCTGCTGAATCCAGCGATTTCCCACCGTCTGATATTGAGTAGAAACTATTTCAATATGTATTACCGTCAATTTTACAAACAGCAAAATTGACGGGATAAACGTGCGCCACCTGCTCTGTAAGAGTCGAGGAAAAACATCGAGAATCCTGAATGTCCATCCACATAAAGTTGTCATAGACAGCCAACTCCTCGCGTCTCGCCCGCTGCCCGGCGCCGGGTGCTCACCGTGGGGGTCGCGCGCCAGCCGCGAGCGCAGGAACAGCTCCTCGCACTGCAGCACCTGCGCACGCGTCCCTCAGCCGCACCGCGCACGTCGCGCACACGCTCCTCGCCCGCTGGCCGGCGCCGGATGCTCACCGTGGGGGTCGCGCGCCAGCCGCGAGCGCAGGAACAGCTCCTCGCACTGCAGCACCTGCGCGCGGAAGGCGCACGCGTCCCGCAGCCGCACCACGCACGTCGCGCACACGCCGCAGTCGCGCTCCTCGTCGTCCACGTGCGACAGCTGACACACAACATTAGGATCTGTCATGAAGCTGTACACGCCAAGCTCGGAGTCACTAAGTACATAGCCACGACCCGTGCTATACTTTTATTTTGTATGTATTCGTATTGCTATATGTTTATATCCACAACATGCAATATGCCTGTTTGTCTGTCTGTATTATAAAACAGAAGCATTTCAAGAAGTTGATGCGTGCTCAGTACCTCTGCACTTTTTGTGCTTGTTATTCAGGGTAGTTAACAATAAATCACCACCATATTTATATCAGAAACTGGTGCTGCTCAAAGACAGACACGCGCTCTAATACCAGAGCATTGGCGTTACAGTCTTGTCTATCCAGCACATCATTCAACTGCATTTAGTGGCAGCTTCAAATACAGTGCCACGAAATGCTGGAATAATCTCCCACCACCTATTTGGTCCTTAAGGTTGTTAGACCCTTATAAAAAAGCATTAAAGTTACAATTTTTGTATGTTGACACATATGTGTTCACACACACTCACACACCAAATTAATTATATAAACTCACATGTACACACGCAAGCATTTTCATTTTATTTCTACTATTTTACATAGGGAACATTGTATTGCATTGTATTCATTAACAAGGTAAAGTAACTCTTTAATCCTTTATGCTTTATTATTGGTATTTCATGACTTGACCTCCTCAAATCCTATTAGTTTGTAGATGACAATACAGACAGTCTTATATGGGCACTCTCAATGAGATTATAGTAACTGTGGGTCAAATATTCAACCTCCCTCCACAGACTCTGGGCAGTGCCATGGACCAGGCAAGTCTAGTAAGCTGTCATGAGTCCGATCATTTATAATAGACTCTGAAAACGTCTGAACAGCCTGGAGTTCTATAAACACAGATCAAAGCCATGGCTTATTGAACAGACTTTCTCCATTACACAATACATTTAAACATAACTGATGCATTATACACGTCATCTATAATTTCTACTATATTTTATATTTGTTTGATCTAACTCATTCGTTGTGACATATTATGAGGTATACTTAATGAAAATTGACATGTAATGTAACTATTGTTATCAATAAGATTTTGAATTTGACTATGACTATCATCAGCCGACCCACTTCATTAGTTTCTAAACTAAATGCAAAAAACTATCAACATTTTATTAAATAGGTATGATTTTAATAAATGCTCTTATTTATTGAGTAGAGGAGTTGCTCAGCCAAGTAATTATAAGATACTACTCACAAGAATACCGAAGCAATCCATTATCATTTCCGAGTACACCTCTTTCTGCTCCATCCATGTGTACTCCGAAGTTAGAATTCTACATTTTTTAATAGCCCTGCAACATCTACAGAGCGCTGGATCTATTAAGGGGCCGTTGTTTTTAACGGTACTCATATTGAACTATTAAACTAGAAAGTATGCTTTCTATAAGTCTTTATTTCTTAGAGCATCTTCAGTTGAGGTATTTAGTGTTTAATTATAACTACTGTTTAACTATAACTGTTTAATTATACGTACAAGACGTACATTCTTATATTATTATTGAGATAAACTGATTGATTACAACAATACAAGCCAAACAATGTCATCTATGAATGACAGATAATAAAGATATTTGACAATAATGAGTTTTGTTATTGCTACATGGTATGTTGCTAATTTAAGCGAACAATATGTACATACTAATGCCTTTTTTTCAAATATTTATTTTTTCTTACTTTATTCTGTATGTGTCTGTGTGTTATATAATTCATAAAAATTGAATTTTCATTTATAAAATTACACGATAGTATAATTTGTAATAGAAATAATGTTATGAAAATTTCATTAGTACATTTAATAAACAGCCTTCTAGAAAACAAAAAAAAAACTAATGTAGGCTGAGTAAGAGAGTATTATTCTATGAATTACTAGTGAATTACTTTAAATATCACTTAATTGAGTGAAATAAGTGAGATATTAAAACACAATTCACAGTCGATGTCGATAATTTATCGGTATGTACAAAATGAAATATATAAAACATCACTAGTTTTAAATGTCAATTCTCCGCTAAAAGTATTATATTCTGTGGTCAATTCTGACTTATGTCATTCATTTCAGTCAGTCACATTTGACGTCGCTGACGTCGCTGTCGTTTCACGAGTCGTTTGATGTGTTGTAAAATGTAAATAAAGTTTTAAATACAACCATGGACGAGATTAAGTTAGAGAAAATAGAGAATATATTTCGGGAGAGATGTAAATGTTGCTTGGGAGAGGGCCCGCTGCGGGAGCTGTGGGCGGAGCCCTGCGGGGACGGCCGGAGCGAGGTCTACGGGGACATGCTCGCGGAGTGCTTCGACTTCATTGTAATATTGTTTACTATTAACTGTATTTTTTTGTTTAAAGAAAAAAAAGGTGGACGACCTGAAGACGGCGGGAAATCGTTAGCTGGATTCAGAAGGCACAGTATGACAGTACCGGCTTTTAGGAGAGCCCTATGTCTAGCAGTGGACCTCAAAAGGCTTATGGATGAATGAATGGAAAGTGGCAAACAGGCAGACAGACCTACAGACAGAACTTTCCTCCTCCGCGGCGCTGTGGGCGCTCCTGCGCTGAGGGAACTCGGAGTTAGGGGAGATCCCACCTATCCAGGCAATTGCTCCAAGGGTAAACCCCGTCGGTGCCTTCCCCGCTGTTGAGCGTGGGAGCCAGTTGTTCGTCGCGCGCGCGGTACACGTTCGCGGTACTACTAGAAAAGTGGCAAAGCAATCTATTGTGCCTGAGCCATTAAAAATTAAAAGCTGCAATAGTAATTTCTACAATAATTGTGCATTGGATTGTACACCAAAGACTGATATAACAATTTGAAATAGAATTTGAGAGTTCATTTTGTCCATCAGCATTTTGAGGGCCACTGCTGGACACAGTCCTCTCCTAAACAAAGCCCTCCGAACTGTCCTTTGTCTTTGAATCCATGAGATTTCCGTCATCAGTGTACCTTGTCAAACTTCCCTCAGCAGTTAAACTTACCCCGTTATTCATAACAAATTAATAAAGCTATCATAACTGTTTTGTGTTTTGTCATTATTTCAAATTCTGATTTGAGTTTGAATAAAGAAGGCAGAACACTATAGCCAAAATAATTGATTATGAATCAATGAAACAACCAACATCAACGCATCATTTGTAAAAACATTAAATAACCATAAAAACTGTGAAATTGAACACAAGTGCAGTGAATCAGTGATATGCACGTATCAGCTCTAGGAGCTGCTAGTGCATTATAAACGATAATATTAATTGAATGTTTTCATCATAACTGCATAAATATTGTTCCCAGCCTTGCATCAGCGTGGAGCAGCGCGACCCTCAGGAGAGGATCTGTGAGTGGTGCACGGAGCGGCTGCGGGAGGCGCTGGAGTTCCGCCGGGAGGTGCTGGCCTGCGAGCAGCTGCGGCAGGAGCACCTGGCCAGCGGTGGGTAGTAAATAAATATTTTTGTATTGTACTACGCCTTATTGGCCAATAAGGTGATGATAGTTAAGAAGTAGGTAGTTTGTTATTTTGATTCCTTGTAATCAGTTTTGCCATATCTAAGCTAGCAAAGTGTTCGAAATTGATTTACATATTTATTTTGTAATTAATAATTAAAATTGAATATTTTTTAGTTTTTTTGTTGATTATTTATTTTCATATTTTTGATGCGAAACATCTTTAGGCGGAGGGCAAACCAAATTTTTGGCGTGGCGAGCGTGGCGAATATGGAATATATAATATATTATATAATATATGGAAT
>DWTT01001334.1:0-11989 GCA_018250895.1 Carterocephalus mandan | reverse complement strand
TATCTTTTAATCGTGGAACTGTCACTATTCATCCATCACAAATGTGTCATGTATGATAAACAACTAATTGTTAATTCCCTTTAACCACGCGGGCGGAGCCGCGGGTAAAAGCTAGTTACATTTAAATTTAAGTTGATAATATTACATTACCAATCGTTTTTTATAATTTTAGAATATAATTACTAAACCAGAAAATATATTTCTTCAGGCAAGGCAGATCCGAGCCACTTACGACGCCTCACGCAACCGAGGCCAAGAATCCGTTCGACGTGGCTGGCAAGCCTGGCACGCCAAAGATTAAGGACTTCGACAGAGACTTCGTCGAACTAGAATGGACCAGGCCGGAGAAGGACGGAGGCGCACCTATCACTGGATACGTCATCGAGAAGAAGGATCGCTTCTCACCGGACTGGGAAGAGTGTGCACAGGTAGACGTCATGATTATAATATTCCGATAATGATATTCCACATTAGATGAATAATAGCCTCAATGGTTAACACAAAAACACATTAATATATTCTCAGGTAGCATAAAAAATTTCCCGACCAACAAATCTTGATTTGCCACAAAACAAGATTCACAGACGTGACAAGCTTGATTTAAAAAAAAAACAGTCTTAATATTATTTAAGTTCCATAAAAGCGCTTAACTACTTATGCACCTTGTAAATTTAGTTTAAGTTTAGTTTAGGTTTAGTTTTATTTAAATAAAACAAAGAATTGTATCACTAACTAATGTTTTCTTCTTACAGATCGAAGGAGACGTTACTACCGGTAAAGTTCCAGATCTTATCGAGGGTAACACCTATGAGTTCAGGGTTCGCGCCGTTAATAAAGCAGGCAAGGGTGAACCGAGTGACGGCACCGCGCCGCATCTGGCAAGACCCAAGAACCTACCACCCAAGATTGACAGGAACTTCATGTTCGACATCAAGATCAAGGTCGGAAAGAACTTCGAGCTCGACGTCCCGGTTGTCGGTGAACCTACGCCAACCAAAGAATGGCATCACGGCGACAATATTGTCCTCAACACTGATAGAATCAAGATCATCAATGATGCTCACGCGACCAAGTTCCGTGTTATCGATGCAAAACGTGCTGACTCTGGCACTTACACGCTCAAGGCTAAGAATATCAATGGAACCGACTCAGCTACCATCAAGGTCTTGGTTATGGACGTACCATCTCCACCAGAAGGTCCACTACGCGCGGACGACATCACCAAATCCGGCTGCACGTTGCGCTGGAAGCCACCGAAGGATGACGGCGGGTGCGAGATATCGCATTACGTGGTCGAAAAGATGGACCAGGAAAACATGCGATGGATCCCAGCCGGCGAAGTCCAGAGTTGCAACATTCGTATTGACCATTTAATCGAAGGACACGATTACAACTTCCGTGTTCGCGCTGTCAATAAGCACGGTGAATCGCAGCCTCTTATTGGACATGAACCGATTACCGCTAAGGATCCTTATGGAACTCCAGACAAACCCGGCACTCCAGTCGTCAAGGACTGGGACAAAGATCACATGGATTTGGAATGGGTACCACCCAAAAAGGATGGTGGTTCTCCTATCACGGGCTATATTATCGAAGCAAAGAAGAGGTACGGGCCTTGGGAGGTGGCTGCCACCGTCCAAGGAAACAAGACAACTGCAACTGTACCCGGATTACAAGAGGGCGAGGAATATGAATTCCGTGTCATTGCCGTTAACAAAGCTGGCAACGGTGAACCTAGCGATGCCTCAACGCCACAAGTCGCTAAAGCTAGGTTCTGCGCACCACACTTCGACAAAATGCTCTTGGCAGACAAAACTGTCAAGGCTGGACAGAGAATACAGTATGATATCCCGATAGAGGCTTCGCCTAAGCCAACAGTCGAGTGGCATATTAACGGAAAACTCGTCCAGGTCTCTGACAGGATCGATATACAGGTTTTACAAAACAGGGTTGTTTTAGACATTCCATTCTCCGTCCGTTCTGATGGAGGCGTTTATAAGTTGACAATTAAGAATGATCTTGGGGTTTGCTCAGCGACTGCCCAGGTTACCGTTCTTGACAAGCCATCCAGACCCGAGAAACCACTTGTTGTATCGGATGTTACGAAAGACTCTTGTTCGCTATCATGGAAGGTTCCACTGGATGACGGTGGATCACCAATTCTGCACTACGTCATCGAAAAGATGGACCTTTCCCGTGGTACATGGTCTGACGCTGGTATGAGCACATTCTTGTCACATCAAGTAACAAGGCTTATTCATATGAAGGAATACTTGTTCCGGGTAAGCGCAGTGAACGCAATTGGACAATCAGATCCATTAGAATTAGATCGTGCTATTGTTGCGAAGAACGAGTTTGATGAACCATCTGCTCCGGGCAAGCCTAAAGCGACAGACTGGAGTAAGAGCCACGTTGACTTGGAATGGACTCCGCCGAAATCTGATGGTGGAGCACCTATCACTGGGTACATTATTCAGAAGAAAGAAAAGGGTAGTCCGTACTGGGTAAATGCAGCTCATGTACCAGCCAATAAGACCAAGGCAACAGTACCTGACTTAATTGAAGGTCAAGACTATGAGTTCCGCGTAATTGCGGTTAATCAAGCAGGTCAGTCCGAGCCAAGTGAACCTTCTGATATCGTCACAGCTAAGGACAGGTTTGTGGCACCGAAGATTCTCACGCCACTCAAGGAGATTATCATTAAGGCTGGTCTGATCTTCCATTTGGATGTAGACTTTATTGGAGAACCTATTCCTGAAGTCAAATGGACTTGCAATAGCAAGCCCGTCGTTACGAATGAAAGGACCACAGTTACTAGTGTAGGTCATCACACAATCCTGCATACAGTGAATTGTAAGCGAACGGACGCTGGTAAATACTATCTCTCCTTGAAAAATGATTCGGGATCAGACGAAGGCAGCTTTGAGCTGATTGTATTAGATGTTCCTGGACCACCACAGCCACAGTTTGAATACGAAGAGATTACCGCGCAATCAGTAACACTATCATGGAAACCACCTAAAGACAACGGAGGTAGTGAACTTACTGCTTACGTCATTGAGAAGCGCGATTTGACGCATGGTGGTGGATGGGTACCAGCTGTCACATACATTAATCCTAAAAACACCCATGCAACTGTACCTCGACTTTCAGAGGGTACTAAGTACGAATTCAGAGTATTTGCTGAAAACTTGCAAGGACGTTCTGAATCACTTGTCACTGATAGAGCTATTGTGGCAAAGAACCAGTACACGACACCTGGAAAGCCTGGAAAACCGGAGCTTGTATCTGCAGACAAGGATCACATTAAAATCAAATGGTCTCCACCAATTTCGAATGGTGGGTCCAATATTATTGGATATGATATTGAAAGGAGAGACAAGGCTACTGGGCGCTGGATTAAGCTTAACAGGGATCCAGTTAGACTTAACGAGTATGAAGACGATAGGGTACAGGAAGGTCATCAATATGAGTACCGCGTCTCTGCTGTTAACGCAGCTGGGCCTGGTCAACCTTCTGATGAATCGAATGTATTTATTGCTAAGCCAATGAAGGAGAAACCGAAACTGTTCTTGGATCACCTCGTGGGACGTAAAATCAAGGTCCGTGCGGGTGAACCAATTAATATTAACATTCCACTTGCTGGTGCTCCAACACCAACAATTACCTGGACCAAGGGAAGCATCCCAGTGGTGCCATCGCACAGAGTCTCTGCTGATACTAAAATGGACGAAACCAAATTGTGTATCGAGAAATCTACCAGGGAAGACGCTGGAAAGTACACAATTACGGCTACAAATGCACATGGCAAGGACTCTGCTGATATTGAAGTCATCGTTGTTGACAAGCCTGGAGTACCTAGAGGGCCACTTATTTGCACACCTGTCACTCATGATGCTATAAGCCTTACATGGCATCCACCTGCAGATGACGGTGGTAGCGAAATTACTGGATACGTTGTGGAAGTTTCTGAATATGGCACTAATGACTGGCGAACAGTGGCTGGATTCTGTCCTAAATGCTCATACACGGTAAAGAACCTGACTGAAGGTAAAAAATACGTCTTCAGAGTACGCGCTGAAAACTTATACGGTGTTTCCGAGCCACTTGAAAGCAAACCAATTGTGGCTAAATCACCATTCGACCCACCAGATGCACCAGAAACACCGAAGATTACTGGATACAGTTCGAACAGCTGCTCACTCGAATGGGAACCACCAGCGAATTGTGGTGGCAAGCCTGTCACTGGATATATTATTGAAAAGAGAGAACGTGGTGGGGAATGGATAAAGGTCAACAACTATCCTACACCAAATCTATGCTACACAGTGCAAGACTTACGTGAAGGCAACCGATATGAATTCCGTGTCATTGCTGTCAATGAAGCCGGACCCGGTAAACCTAGCAAGCCTACAGAACCTATCATTGCAGAGACACAACGGTTGAAACCAAGTGCACCTGAAGCTCCTAAACCTGACAGGGTTACAAAAGATTCCGTCACTCTTTCTTGGAGGCCACCGAAGAGCGATGGTGGTGCGAAGATCAAGGGATACATTGTTCAACAAAAAGCCAAGGGAGACAAGGACTGGAAGGATGTCAACGATGTACCTATACCAAGTCTTGTTCACACTGTGCCGAAGCTCAAGGAAGGCGAGGAGTACCAGTTCAGAGTTATTGCTGTCAACGATGTCGGTAGATCTGATCCGAGCAAACCTACTCCAGATATTCTTATCGCAGAACAACCTAACAAACCTTGCATGGATCTTGGTGCCGTTCGCGACATTACTGTACGTGCTGGTGAGGATTTCTCCATTCATGTACCATACACTGGTTTCCCTCAACCGACTGCATCCTGGTTTGCGGAAGACAACTTGTTGGATGACGCTGGAGACTCGAGAATATTCCAGAAGATCACGCCTGAATCGGCATCACTTGTCGTCAAGAACGCAAAGAGATCCGACAGAGGCCAGTACAGATTACAATTACGCAATCCATCTGGATACGATACTGCTACGATCAATGTTCGCGTGCTGGATAGGCCTGGTATACCGGAGAACCTTCGCGCTGATGAATTTGAGGGCGAAGCGCTCACGTTATACTGGAACCCACCAAAGGACAACGGTGGAGGCGATATCACAAACTACGTGGTTGAGAAACGCGAAGCTCGCACACCCAACTGGACCAAGGTATCTGGTTACGTCACGACTCCGTTCCTTCGGGTGAAGAATCTGTCGGTCGGAAAGAGCTACGAGTTCCGCGTAATGGCTGAGAACCAATACGGACAGTCTGACCCGGCTCAGACAACTGAGCCTATTAGGGCGAGACATCCATTCGACCCGCCAGGTCCACCCGGGGCGCCGAGATCGGTGGAGACAACAGAGTCTTCCATCACAATTACTTGGACCAAGCCGCGTCACGACGGCGGATCACCTATAACGGGCTACGTTCTCGAGAAGCGGTTGATTACTGAAGACAAATGGACTAAGGCATCCCACGCACACATTCCAGATACAACATACAAAGTAATGGGATTAATTGAGAATCATGAGTACGAATTCCGCGTCGCGGCAATCAACGCTGCGGGCCAGGGGGCGTGGTCGCAGAGCTCGGATGCGATCCGTGCGTGCGCGCCACCGAACTCGCCACGCATCACAAGCGACCTCAGCCTACGTGATATCACAGTTATAGCTGGCGAAGAGATCAAGATCACAGTGCCCTTCACTGGCAATCCAAGGCCAAAGGTGAGCACACTTTTCTACCAAGATTTTTACAACCTTGTTTCAGTTTTATCTTTCACTTTAGGGTATTTGTGTGCTACTTGGTCGCAACTCATCAATGTTTCTCTACTACGCTCAGAAGACAGATTTCAACTGTAATGCCTACATCACGAATTTTTTAACCACCCGAATCCCTTTGTCTACTGTCATTTCATAAACTTCTCACGTCTCCAGGTATCATGGATCGTGAACAACGAGGAGGTATTCCCAGACAACAGGATACGTTTCATCACGTCCGACATCGACACTGTGTTCCTGAACTCGTGCGCCAAGCGGTCTGACACTGGATCCTACTCCATTCAGCTGGTCAATAGCGAAGGCTCTGACAGTGCCACTTGCAGAGTAAGTAAATTACACCTTATTAAAATAGATAATTAAAATAGATTTATTTATAGAAATTATTGAATCAGCAATTAACTTGGGAAGATTCTGTTTGAGTGTTCATATTGATTCCAATGCGTGTACTTTATTGCCACCTTCTTTTAAACTTTCCATACCGTGGAAAGTTCAAAATTAGCTTTCCATACTATGGAAAGTTCAAAAGTAGCAGCATACTGTGTAAAAGTAAACTTTGGAATAGGCTAATTACGATATGGGGCGCTGAAAGAATAATATTAAATATTATTATTGGCTGTCCACATAGGTACGATGCGATGACAAAAAATTGTCTGCGTACAGCAAGTAGGTAGTAGGTACCTATGGGTCTGAGCAAACCAATCAATTTTCATTTTTGCTCTGCAGGTGCTGGTAGTAGACAAGCCATTGCCGCCAGTCGGACCTCTGGAAGCGTACGACGTCACTCCCGATGGCTGTACGTTGTCATGGAAACCACCACTAGACGACGGTGGCTCGCCGATCACAAACTACATCGTTGAGAAGATTGACAACACTGGAGTACGTACTTTGTTACTACACAGAACACAATAATACACCCTCTTGGTCACAGTCATATACTTGCTTATAGTCACAGAGACAATACCAGAACTGCTAGAGAATAGCACCATCCGAATGGTCTTCTGATTATCTAAAACGCAGGTTCACGAACGTAGTAATAAGAGTTCACAGTCACCTTTGAGAATTTAAAAGAACGTAACCGGGTTATACATAGAGATATTTCTAAAGGAGCATTCTTCACCAATCTTTTCTTAAATTCTACACAGAAAACATCACATTTGAATATTTGTTAATCAAGTACAAATATTTATCTGCGAAATAAATATCTGTACCCTTCCGGGATTCGAGCCCACTGATCGGTAGTCAGGGTCATTCAACACAGCCAAGGAGTCGTCAGCCTAACGAAATGTTTCCTTGCAGGTATGGTCGAAGATATCATCGTTCGTCCGTAACTGCCATTACAACGTGATGGGTCTGGAGCCCAACCGCAAGTACCAGTTCAGGGTGCGCGCAGAGAACCTGTATGGTGTGTCGGAGCCGCTTACCATGGATGACTACGTTACTGCAAAGGTGAGTTGAAGTTTTGATATGAAATCTCCAGCTGCCTATTTTTATTGTTTACTAGCTGAACCCTGCCAGGCTTCGCTGTGGCACATTGTGATTGAATGGTTGCGAAATGAGAAACAAAACAAAGAATACATGTCATATAAGTTTAATTTTGCAATACTTGTGGATATACAATATCCACAATCGCGGATATGTGACTGATGCAAAAATTAGATAAAAACAATCCTTGATGCGGATTATAATAATATATCATGCTAAAATTTCAGCTCGATCGGTGCATAACTTTTTGAGTTTTTGAAGCGTACACAAATCAACATAACATTTTTATATATTAGGATTGATTGTCAGAACTAATATTATGGGAAGTATAAGAAATCTTAAAACTTTTTACCATGTTAATTGTTATTTCTTTTTATATGCTTTCAATCGGCTATTGTTTTTTGTTTGGTTTTTATTTTATTTTTTATTATGTATTGACATTTCACACACGGCCATCTGACCCTAAACTAGGCAGTGGCAGAGAATATCAGTATCTCAAGTCAAGTCCCAGCAATCTGCATTGGAGCAGCATGGTGGAGTATGTTCTAGACCTCTCACAGCTGTATCTGTGGGGGAAACCCATGCCCAAAAGTACGACCGGTGAGACGTCTATGGGTTGTCAACTCAAGTCTAAATATCTCGCTCGATTAATGTCAGCTAATAACTTCCATTCTAAAAGCTTGAAATCATGCGATAAAATTAATTTTAGTTAGTAGTTTTTATGCAAGTTCATCTAGTCTTAGCAAAATGTATGTGTCAAAAACTATCCACGATATTCCATAAATTATTCGTCTCTTACAGTACCCGTTCACGATTCCCGACCCGCCGGGCATGCCTCGCGTGACCGACTGGGACGGCTCCACCGGCACCGTGATCTGGGACCGGCCCAGGTCTGACGGGGGCGCCAGGATCCAGGGATACAAGGTCGAGTTCAGGGACGTGCGAGAAAACGTGTGGGCCGCTGCCGACTATCTTGTCAAGGACTGTAATTACCAGGTATGCAAAAACTTAAACATGTAAATAAAAAATTAAGAAAACTCCTCGAGTTGACACCATGATTCGGAAAATGGAATGCGGGCGACTGACCTGGTGGATTGACGCATCTGCGGGATTGAAATGGCACAGAATCGGGTCAACAGGCGTTGATTGAGGAAGGCCTATGTGCAGTGGATTCTGAAAGGCTGATCGATCGGTTGATTGGTTGATAGTAGAAATTACTTAGCTCAACTATTCATCTTCATAGATTTTGTCCAAGGTTTGTGTGTACCTCTGCTTGGATCTTTTATGTATCGTCCAGCAATTAATCGAGTTACCACAGCTATGTTTCATAAATTTTATTTGTTGAATAATTTTTATATACCTATTCCACCAAGAACCAGCTATGTAACAGAAATACATTGTCATGAGCTGCTATTAAATTTCTAATCTGTGTATCAACTGGCCACGAGAATTGATTGACATGCTCACCGTAGTTATGTAGAAAATATTAATTTATCTAATCAAAAGAGGTAGTGATCTCACATGGCACATTACCTACGAAGACATTATTATCTGTAAGGATACGCCAGGTACTGAAGCAAAACAAAGTGAAAGGCACATAAATTTGACCAGGTTTAACGTGCGAGCCTAAAACATTCCCAACCTTTTTTCACTTCATAATTATCTTGATATCGATGGTAGAAATCTCAAAATGTACGAAAGCCAATCGAATTCCTCTCCCCAGGCCTACAACCTGGAGCCTGGCCACGAGTACGAATTCCGCGTACGCGCCAAGAACGCCGCCGGCTTCAGCAAGTACAGCAGCAGCTCGCAGCCGTTCAAGGTGCGCGCGAGGGCCGGCCCGCCGTCGGCGCCGCGCAATCCGCGCGTGCTGCGCGTCGGACGCAACTACGTCGACGTCGCCTGGGACGCGCCCGCTAACGACGGAGGTACGACTCATATAAATGACATTCAAATGGCTCAGCGTTTGCAGATGTCGAAGGTTTTAGGCAGTCAGCGTCGTCCACAGTAGTGCTCTAAATCCACAGACAGATCAGATCAGATATTGCGATAGCCGTCGATAAGATTGTAAGCAGAACAGATAAATGTTTGATGACATCCTGTGACACGATATTATTATTATATCGTAGCTCCAAGGACATTCCCAAAAGCTTGGGGCCAAACGATCCCAAGGAAATGTACGAGAGGACATTTCTTGACTTTTAGTAAGTTCTCTATTTTATTCTGCATTTTCATTTATTGTAATCCAATATGTTTACGAACAATAAAAGCAGCAAGCTTTTCGTGGGGTTGCCGGAATCAGCTTCGTTGGGTAGGTCTGGTCTGTATACTCACTAGACATTCAAGAACGCCGCCGGCTTCAGCATTCAAGCTACTTATTCCATGTAGGAGTAGCATTTCTCTAGGTTTAATTTATAAGACTTCATTAAACTTTTTAATTATTTCTTTTTTTGGCAAATGAGTTACCTCTGGAAGGAGCTTCTAGCCGAGGTATTTCCGTTTAGCTATCACATGGAGCTTCAAGATGAGTGCAAATCGCGTTCATTAAGGCCAGCAACGCACATGTCATGAGCCCCGGTGTGTCTCGAATCCATTGGCCTCGGTGACGACTCACCATCAGGACCATAAGCCTTTTTATACTATAAAAACACTTTTCTCCAGGCTCTCGCATCACCGGCTATATCATCGAGCGGCGCGAGGTCAGCGGCTCGATCTGGCTGAAGTGCAACGACTACACCGTGCTCGACACGACGTACACCGCGCTCAACTTGAGCGAACGCGCCGACTTTGAATTCCGTATCATCGCCACCAACTCAGCCGGTGAGTGCTTATCGAGAGTAATCAAGTACTAGGTGTATAGAATAGATGTCCCTGTAGCTCAGGACCAGAATAGTGTTACGGTAGCCCGGGCCTGCCTGTCGTAAAAGGCGACTAAAAGGGGACTTCTAGGGTTACGGGCGCTGAGAGGGTGAGCTCGAACTGTCCATCTTGTGACCCCGGAAAGAGACGCTGTTTGTGGCTGCACAGCGTTGTGTAAACCGGGAAGAGTCCGTCTTGGGCGCAGCGCTGGTGGGTACCGGCGCGTTCTACTAGAGAGCCCTCCTGTAGCGCCGGAGTAGGCCACCGAGCGGGTTTTAGTGGGTGAAAGTCCCGCGTAACCCGGCGTCGTTCCCACGACGTCCGGGTAGGTACCCGTGCGAGTGGGAAACCTTGAAAACAAAAAAAAAAGGTGTATAGAATAGATAGTGTTTACCGAGACATATTGCTTAGCTTAAGTAGGTATGTTTTTTGTTATTTTTGAGTTACTTATTTTCATAGTGTAACGGACATGTAGCCCGTGATATTAGTAAGGATAAGGATAAGGGTATATTTTGTCATCCAGGCAAATCCGAGCCATCAACGTGCACGACCCCGGTCCGCACGGGCGAGGAAGTGGGAGGTGCCAAGCCGGAGTGGCTAAAGCAGCTGCCCATACACGTCTGCGCGCCGTTAGGCAGACCGCACACGATGGAGTGCATCGCATCCGGCAGCCCCACGCCCACTGGCAGATGGCTGAAGAATGGCAGGGACATCGTACTTGGCACCAGGTTAGTGAAAAAATAATAGATAGAAAAAAATAAACGGTCCATACTCACAACCCTGTGCGAAGTCAAGGCTTGTGTTGTGAATGGCGGACACGTACAAAAAACGCCAGGTCAAGTCAATGCCTTCTTCAGTTGGTCTACGGCCTCTTTGGTATGCTACAGCACATAGATGTCTCCTCGCATAGCCAAAGCTGCAGGAGTTCCAAAGCATACTTCTAAAGTGGCTAATTCTTTAAATAGATAGACAATAAACGGTGTGAAATTCGCAAGATTTGTAGCTTCTGAGTTAAAGTTAAGTATAAATACTTATATACTGTCATCATCCGAAATTACAATACCATTCGGATAAGAATGGATCCCTGAAAGTCAACACTGTGAGTCTACTTTTGTGAGGATACGTACGTATCCTCTGTCAATACTCAACTGAAAATCACTGAAAATCAATACTATGACTATCTGCTCTATATTGTCTGAGGATACGAACAGACGGGCATGACCAAACGGATAGACTGTGCAACGGTATAAATTTTATCGCCTTATTTTATCAACATGTTGATGTGTCTGTAATGTACGGTTTTAATTACTCTATGCAGTTGCTGCTCCTGTAGCTAAATAAATGTTTCGATTCTTTCTTTCCATTTCTTAACTGTGACCGTTATGATGACCTAATCCGTAGTGATGTTGACCATATTGATGTTCGATGTTGACCACCATTGACTTAATTTGTACCACTTTTGTCATACAGATTCATCGCGGAATCTCGCGAGGGCACGCTTCGGCTGAACATTCTGGAGGCCACGGATGCGGACGACGGTGACTACACGTGCGAGGCTAGCAACTCGCTCGGCCACATCCACACCACGACGCATCTTAAGATTGGAAGTAAGTGTCATCTCGCTACTGAAGCGCATGTGGTCGAGTGGAACGTGACCTTATTTATTTCATACTAGTGGACGCCCGCAGCTTCGCTCGCGTGGAATTATTCGTGGAACATTCACTAACTTCAAAAACGGCAAAGTTTCATACTAACTTTGCACCCCCGTTTTACCCACCTAGGGGGTGAGTTTTCAAAAATCCTTTCTTAGTGCTCCCCTACGTTATAAAAGGAACCCCTGTGCAAAATTTCAA
>DWTT01001333.1:0-11993 GCA_018250895.1 Carterocephalus mandan | reverse complement strand
ATGGTTAAATTAGCTCTCTAAGATTCCCTTACATTGTGAGTTACATACAAGTGGACCTAATAAAAGCATGTTAAAAAATACCATATAATGAAAAATAAATGAATCTGAATCTGAATCTGGTAAGATTTAGGAAGTTCGCAAAAACTATTTCATATTACTCTCGATTCATCTCCATTCGTGATATTTACAATTAGAATATTTCCTTATAACTGACTACTCATACGGTGCTTATTTTCTGCCGTATCTCTACAAGCGGTATGTTTTACGAAGAGCATAATGCTTCTGCACAATGAACTGTTATGAGCATTGAGCAACATTTTGGCATTAGATAACACGTAGGTACAGACAAGAGTTGAATGAATATTGAATCGGACAACATGGGAGTTCTATTTAATGGTTTTTTAATCAGAAAGTATACGCACTTAGCTTCGCGAGTATACCTCTAACATACTGTCTTACTTACTCATACCACTCACGTAAAGAACTAAGTTTTAAGTAACTTATTTATACAGCACTAATATAACACTCAAGTAATATTTTAATAAGGCGTAAACGTGACCGTTATTGTCCATGTTTTGATTCCTAGTATTACTATAATGTGAAAGTTTGTGGATATTATGTGGTTAATATTTTCATGTTTCAAACTTGCTTTCGTGTTTACCATTGGATGAATGAGTACAGCTTTGTTTACATACAGACCAAGTCTGTTTGTTCAATTTTGCACAAGCGAAGTTGCGAAATAAAGAATATTTGCTAGTTCATATTTAGTTGTTTTACTTTTATACTTTCATTAATTGCTACAGTCAGCACCATTAATTGAAACTAAATCACCACTACTGGACCACGCCTGATCAATAATAGTGGTTTTAGTGGCTGCGGCATTGTCTCGACACTTCAATTATGCAGTTCAGCGACATACCGTTGTTTTTTTATGAGTTTTCAATTACTATTAATGAATTATATTACTTTTGAGTTATAAAATTATACGTCAGACTGGTGTTTTTACGTTCTTGAACCTTCAACCCCTTTAATCTTTGTTAAGTATCCATAACAATATTTAATTTAAGGAATTTAAATCTTAAATACATACTTTTCTAGTTTACCATTAATTGTTTGCAAACAAGTAAAATCTCACTCCGAGTCTGACGGATCAGCAGCGGCCATTTTGTTCAAGAGGACCTAGGTTCGATAGGTACCCAAGTCGGGCTTAAAAATATTTTGACAAAGAATCGAATTATCATTGTATTTTTCTAAATTGAAATTTCCATATTAGTATCTTGATGTTTGGATTAGTGCCCGTTGTAAAGCAATAATCCCATCACCCACCGCTGCTGGGATTTGAATCCGGGACCCCTTGGAAAGTCCAAATTCCAGCCCAAGCTATCACCGCTAGAATAACCAACATAAAGCTTTTCATGAACTGCAGGGTAGTTAATTTACCAATTTACCTCGTACGGCTGTCCACTTGTTCATTAGTGATTCACTATTCGGAATAGCAAATCCTACAGTGTGGTCGTGTTAACTAATACTCTTACTTACGATTCTGGGGACGTTACAGGAACAATCTACTACTACTACTTACGTATATCACTTTAAAAATATTTTCTTCAGTAGGAGGGAAGCTTCGTCCTTAGTGAATCAATTCCGGCGAGGTTCAAACTTAGTGCCGTTTGAATTAGTTTACGTAAATTACCAGAATTCAAGCAGTTTAGGTCACCTAAAATGCGTTCACAGCTCAAAGTTTTAGTTTCGCCCAAACACCACTGAATGTTGAAGTTCTGTATCGTTTGGTTAGAATTGTTATCTGTTCTACTAGTCAGAATAAGGGTTAATTAAATAGGCATGACATTTAGAAAATCTCTCAAAACAATTAGTTTTTGTGTCGCAGTCTTTACACCATATTTGCTAAGCTTAGGTACACCAGCACAAACATGCAACGACAAGTTTAACTTACAGCAATATGTATTGCAAATATTGAATAGCTGGCATTTTTCCAAAACTATTTGTACGCGATTTCGATATCTGTGCTGCGCCGTATATTAATCTACTTAACCACTGGATCCAAATGCTTTTTAACATCGCAATAGAAATAAAAAAATTCAAATACCATAATTTTATCCCTATTTTTAAAGCTTTTTGTTTTATTTTATAATGAGGACCTCTCAATAATATACGGAATCCGAATATTGTTTAGTGAAAGAGCAACTAGCAATGTATATTATATAATATGTTCCCATGGGGATGCTTTGCTTTGGACACTAATTCTTAACTTGATTACACATTTTCCGCGGGCATAGCTGCGGGCAAAAGCTAGTATACAGATAATTTTTATCAGCAATATTCTACAGAGTAACTAAATAATTTATTAATCGCTCCCTAATGGCTTTTATCAGGTCAAAATTAACTTTAATGAGTTGAAGGCTTCTAAAGTATCTCAATTAATAATTGGATCAAATTTAAGTAATGTTACTCGATTTAAAAGATTCTGAATTTAAGGTTACATTACTTAAACATAAAATATTATAATTTAACCTACAATGTAAAAAGGCTGATAAGTATAAATGCAGATTAAAGTTAACTTCTGTTTCTTAGATATCCTTCTGATCCGAACTTCGCAGTTCGGCAGGCGCATACGTTGAAAAGCTATGATATTATTGAACATTATTATAATTAATTATTAATTTGAACTAATGTTAATGGGCGAATTATGTTATTATTAAGTTAAATTTATTAATCATTAAATTATTTATATTTGTTAATTATAGCAGATTATCACGCTAACGCTACGGTAACCTGACATGTTAGTCGTAAGTTTTTATTAAATAAATAAATAAATAAGTTAGCCAGGGACTAATGTATGTAAATCAATATAATAAATTAAAAAAATAAAGTAAAGAATACAAAAAGTAATTTTGTGAGTAAGACGGTTATGAAAGCGTTGCCTTGAGGATTTAGATTGGCCTCTAGAAAAGTGAAACCGGCTACCACATCTTTCAGACCATTCGACAGAATTGCTAACCATGCCATTCCTATTATGTAGTACACATTATAGGAACGGCATAGTTAGCGGCACGAAAGTGTAGCTCTGATTAGCCTTGAATGCGCAGAAGTCGAAATTTAAGGTGTAGCTTGCGCGGAGCGAGCGGGCTGTCACTTGTCAGTCGTAAGCGCTAATTGGTTCGCCAGCCGTATCATGTTAATAAGCGGTGACAGTCCAGTGGCTATCGAACTCGCCTCTCACTCGAGCGGTCCGGGTTCAAACTCCAGCGGCACACACCAATGACTTTTCTAAGTTTCTAAAACACATCGTGAGGAAACCTGCATGCCTGAGAGTTCTTCATAATGTTCTCGAAGGCATGTGAAGTCTGCTAATCCGTACTTGGCCAGCGTGGTGTACTAAGGCCTATCCCTCCTGTTCTGATAGGAGACCCGTGCCCAACAGTGGGACAAAGAAAGGGTTGTGATGATCATGTTAATCCCACAGGCGCAGCGATTCCGTCCGAATTTTGTTCAGAGTTACACTTTCGTGCCGATGTATGTATGAATAATGAGTCTGGCCCTGGGCCTATCTTCACCTAAAATACTAACTACTTATATTATTAACTCAGCTCCATAATATATTCTTATTTCGTAGTTATTAGCAATCTGAATACCTAATTATTTTGCTGCTCTAATTATTACATCAACTAATCATCTCATTTCACTAGGTAAATACGTAGATACTAATTGAAGGGTAACATGTAAACACTAAACATTGGTTTAGTGATCAATTGCTAAGGAATTAGGTTAATTAAAAACTAACAGGTATCACTGACTCCATAATATCCTTTCTTCTTCCAGTTTAGATCCCTCTCATTGAATTGAAATTGAATAGAATACGTTTAGAGCATACTCACTTAAAAAATTCGAGAATCGTCCTGCTGGAGGGCACAGGTTTTGAAAATTACCTCAGGTAGGTACTCGTAGAAAAATGCCTCTCACAAAGTAAGGTTTAAGAATAAGCTACTCGTACCCACTCTTAATATGATACTTGTACCACTGTATGATTACTTACAGTACATACTGCGACCAGTTTGGATTGGACTAAAAAGGAAAGGATGTGAGTGAGCCACGGAACCAATAAAGTCCTATCAGGCATAAGTTTTTATAAGTGAACAAGATAAAGAAGCTTTAAAATCTTGTCTTTTTTAACTTCAAAGTAAAAACCCACCCAATATGTAAGGCTGTCTTTCCAGCTCAAATTTGTCAGTAAAATGTGTCCCTTCTAAACATTATCGTAATCCCCTCAGCCATTAAAGTTCAAAGTACGTGGTATTTAGCGTACAGTCGACTGGCTCGCTTGCGATATCGGATCGCGTCGCACACTACATTTAGCAATTGTTCCTTGTTCGAGCGGCATGTTCCTAAACCGTCTATGGAAATTGTTTCAGAATTTCCTTCGCCCTGTCACACAAAGTACAAAGTTTCGAATGATAATGGGCTTAAGTAAAGAGAATAAGTGTAGGGAAATAACCTTCTGCACACTTGTTTGTTTGAAAGTATGCTTTCTCGGGCTATTTATTAAGGACTTTTTTATGTAATATTTTTGTCTTCCTTGATACCAGTTTATGTGAGGGGAAAGTAACCAAAAATGGAATAGTACCCCAAATATGGAATCTTACATGTATTGCGGTAGGACATACGACAGAATTCCATATTAGGGGTTTTATTCCATATTTGGTAACATTCCTTTACTAATTTATCGAGATTAGATTATTGGTGTGCTTCATTCTTAAATCAGTCCACCAGGTAACCACTAGCCTAACCAGAAATTAATCGCTGCGACCCATAGACGCCCCACTGCTGGGCACGGGTCTCCTCCACAGACGCAGCTGCGGGAGGTCTAGAGCATACTCCACCACGCTACTCAAATGGGGATTGCTGGAGACCAGAAATTCAAATTACATTTTAAAATACAGAAATAAAAATAAAAGTAGCCTTCGTTATCACATTATACTTGTGTTGTTGTGTATAAATTTCAGTTGATATCCAATATTGAAATGTCACAAAGGCCCTTTTCACAGAACTGCCCTTCATATTTTAACCGTTGTTTCTATTTTAGTTTTAAAGTTTTGACTTTGGATTTATGTGTTTTGACATCAAAAATAGTGGTATGATTTTTAAATTAGTCAACTCAACTCCTACAGAATTCCTTTTAATGGCAGACTAACTTAAATAAATTACCAAATGAATGAAGCGTTCATAGTCCTATATCTTTCGTCGATCGTACATAATCGACAGAGTTAAGCAACGTTGGGCGAGGTAATAATTTGGATGTGTGGCAAACATTTCTGCGTAGTCTTCGGAGGACACATCAAGCCGTCGATCCTAGTATTGTTTTGTGAAACAACTGTTAAGAACTATGGAAGAAATTTTGGGTGATATTAAAACATTCAACACTGTTTTGAGATAATTCGACTAACTCCTCCATCAATATAGTGTAGTATGTCCAACGGTGGTGTAGTATGCAAAACGGGGTTAAAACAAGGTTAAATTAAGCCAAAAAACACATATTTGGATTTAATATTACCTGGAATCATCATAAGATCAACGTAACTAAACAACTTCGCATACAAAAAGAGCGATTATCCGTAAACGGCGTCATAACGGGAAACAGGGTTACATAACAACCTGTAGAAATGTTATTATAATAAGGACGCCATTACCCCAGACGCAGATTCCCTGTAATAAGATGTTTAAAACAAGCACCACTCAGCTTCAATCCTCAGTCATAAAGCCAAGTGCCACTTAGGCCTACTAACTCGTTGTAACTTTTATTAGAATTCTTTCAGGCCAATAACCTCACACTCAACTTGCCACGGAAACAGAAAAGGGGAAAGTCAACTGGCTGATCAACCGGAAAATTACTTGAAGGTACGGCTTAGTGATACTCACAGATGCGAAAGTGTGTGATTTTTTATCATTTTTCTTCTTTTTATAGCAAATGTGTTGGTTTGCTACAAATGTTTGATAAATATGCTTATCTTTATGTATTTTAAAACCATTTTTTACGCACACAAGTATGAAACTCCACTCATCGACTTAGCCTTAGCTTAGACTTAGACTTAGCCTTGAGCCTCTTATGTCAATTCTCTTACAAGTCTGTTGGACAGAGTTGTTGGTCCAGGCTTATTACAAATACTGTTCAGGTTTTAACACTTAAGCCTACTGAATGAAAAAAAAAAAACCTAAAAAAAACTTACCCGTGCCCAACAGTGGGACAAAGAAGGGTTGTGGTAGTGGTGTACTGAATGAAATAAGAATACAATTAGCAGCTTTATTTTTCCTAGCTCATAGTATTGGCTGTCGATTAAAACTATAGACAAAATGAGGTCAGACATAAACGATTACGATAAAACGCAGAAACATTGTTTACCCGGTCGAATGTAACAGCCCTAAGTCTCACCAGATTTGTAGTAAGAATTTCAGGAACGCTACATCCCTATGCCACATCTGGCAAGAACAAGTAACGTATCGCATGAGCTGTTTAGCTCGTCCCATTATTGGCAAAGTTCACGGCACGCTGAACATGTCTAACTTGTGACTGCGGACGCCCGATCCAGCCAGATACGGCAGGGAAAGGGTTGAGACTGAAGGAGAATATTAATGGCTCCTTAGATCGTTATTTTGAATTAAGGTTTGTTGGAATCTCGAGAAAACCTTAACCTCTTGTCTTGTAACTTAAGGTACTACTGTGGGTTGTATGCATCATGCTTGACTTATAAATTATTTTTTTTTATAAAATTGACATGTTATCTTTGACATTTGAACCTTCAATAAACATTTTAAAATTCTTATTCGTTTTCTTGACATGTTTTTTGCACGTTTCTTAGTAATATATTATGTTTTCTTTTTTGTATGTTTATATGTTATAATTGTATGTGAACGCTTTGGCTTGCCGCTGTAAGTTCGCAGTACTAAATAAATAAATAATTATGTGTAACCGGTATTTTAGTAAAAGAGATTTTACTGAATAAACTTAAAAATTTTGATTTAGTTCCAACATTGATTTATCAATATGTCGTATAGTATTTAACACTAAGCAATATGTGCACAAATTACATCAGATTTAGTATGAGAGAGCATGACGGCCGTTTAATCGTAGTTATTGTTTGTCATATCAGGTCAAGTTTACCTTTTTAGCACATAAATCTATGGATTTAATCATATGGTACCGGTCATACGATTACATTGACAGGGTTTGAAGAATACAGCCAAATCAAGGCGGTTAAAATACGCGTCAACTTACTACTCTGCTTCCGTATATTAAAATATCGTAAAAATAAGGCGGACCAACTCTGTTTATTTATTAAAAAAAGAATCAGAATAACAAAGTTAATGCCTCGCTAAAGGATTACGAATTCGGAACATCCGTCTCAGAATTTTGGAAATGGATTTATTGTGTTTTCCACCCTACTGGGCTCGTGCGGCCCTTGTCTGCTTAATTTTATTGGAACAGAGACGGTTCAGAATTAATAAAAAATTAATTCTGTTTGTAATTACACTTGGGTGTGGGAGAACATTTATTCTGACTTAAATGTGTAATAATTCCACATGGATTTTTCACAAAGGCCGCAGTACCTACTTCGATAATAGCATAACCGTTTTAATACGTGGGATTTAACCGCTGGGATTTGAACCCAAATTATCAAAGGCCAAATTCCACGATATAAGCATTACGCATATACACTGTTATCACATATTATTAATTATTATTATACTTACTATTATGTGTCATTGCAGATTTATTTGTAGTTAATAAAAAAAAATAGATACTGTCTTCCGTATACATCATGCTCGAAGATCAATATTAACAGTGGCTCCTGGTAACTAAATGCTCGCGATTCATTTATATAAAGAAAATTTTAAGCCTCAAAACAAATATTTCAATCTATTTGATTTAAACAAAACATTCAATCCGAGTGGATCCGATCCTTATGTTATCCGTTTCCAATTTTAACTCTAGAGACTTGTTCCAAAAGTTTGGCAAAGAGACAAGCTGTCATAACAAGTTGGTATCTATAAGATCCATTTCTGATATAAAGTCCAAATGGAACTTCGGAGGAGACAAGAGGCACTGAAAACACAGTGGTCATCGAATCGGCCTCTCATTCGAGGAGTCTTGGTTTCATATCCAAGAGGCACGCACTAATGACTTGTATGTTATGTGCGTTATAAGAAATCAAATTATCACCTGCTTAAAGTTGAAGTAACGTTGAAGAACAATATCGTAAGAAAACTTACATGCCTGAGATGGATACGTAATGTTCTCGAAGGCATGTGAAATCTGCTCTCACAAAGTTGATGCAACTTTGTGAACCAGCGGTAAATAAAAAATTTTATGATGTTCATCTAGCGTATACAAATATCGTAGGTACATATTATAATGGAAAATAAATGAATCTGAATCTGAATCTCAAAGAGTCTAGAGTAACTCTTCAATGAAGAGCCAAAGAGTAAAACTATGCTACAAAGATTGTTGACGTAAACAAGAGAAGGGCGAAAGTAGTTAGACCATTTCAATTGTACACTTACTGAATATTTAAATAGAGCTAGCGATAGTTCGTAGTTTCGGATGAAATGACAATTTAACTTTGCCGGATAGCATCTACTTAGAGCAAGTTTTCTTCCTTGAATGAAACTAACGATTCAAATCATTAGTTTACTTACTATTATAACAATACGATTACAACAAAAACTATTTGTGTATATTGTTATATATTATTGTTCTTTTTTGTTTATACACAAAGTACATAAATATCCTAATTCCTGACATGTGTAAGATAATAATGAACTTGATAATATTTTGTCAAATATCTCTATATAAACCCCGCATGGCTTGCTTAATTTTTCTTTGTAATCCAAAAAAGTATATTACTACTACGGTATAATTAAAATATTCCTATTTATTAATTCTTTAGGATTTACCGTTTTATTCAAGGATACAGCCCTGTTTAGTCGTTAACTATCGATCTATCGGTGAGTATCGATAATTTTATTAATTGATTGATTGAAAGTCGTACGTGTACGTGTTTTGTTCACTTCACAAATTTTCAGGGATAAAAAATAGCCTATGTCAATTTTTAGGTCGTATACTAAATCTATGAAAAATCTTATCCATTTATCATTCCTTTGAGAAGGAAAAGAAGGACAAACCACCAGAAACACTTTCCCATTTATGTAAGTTTCTGTAACAGGTTATGAAATGTGGAAGTTATTTAAAAATATAATAGGAGTTAAAAGCTGCCATCAAAAGTTTCCCATGCGGGCTTTGACATTAAAATACATAAGAGTTCTCATTTTTAATGTTTCATATTTTATTTTATAAGTAAAAAGAAAAACATTTCAATGACAAAGGCGGATTTTCTCGGTTGTTTCATAACGCATTCATAACACTCGTAACTTTATAAGCAACGATCACGGATTTCTGTATAATTAATTCAGATTCAAGCCTTCTTAAACCATTAGAGAACATAACTTCACGCCCGTATTTCCCTGAAAGGGGTAGGTAGACAGAGATATAACACATACACTTTTCATCAGTAATGTTTAGGCCCCAAGTGATAGGCGGTGAACATATTGCCATACACCGGGCACTAAGCTAGACGAGCTGCTACCGGGCATTTCAAGTTAGAAAACCCCAGTAGTACCCGACCCGGGTATAGAACCCAAGACCTCTAGCTTAGCAGTCGCTACTACAGCTAGACCAACAATTATTCATCAAAGTTCGATGGGAAGTAATCCCTTATGGATAGATATTCCCGTTTGACGCTGTCACGGGAAGTTATCATGTTTAACTTATTTGATAAGCTCCTCTCTGGAGCTTCCACGGAATATATTATTTTATTAAAGAATAGAATATTTTACGTATCAATATTATAAGATATTCTTAGCGATACCCGGAAATGTTTTCGGGAGTCACTTTCTTGCTATCTGAATCTTGAAATCTGGTGGAAAAATTTCATTGGTGTTCCGTAGTAGGTACGTAGGTCTTTGGGACGTTAAGACATCGGTCCCGGTTGTTTCCAATGGTAAAAATAACCGTTAAGTCTTGTCATAAACCTTCGCGTGCTTCTGCTTCTAGAAAATACTCACGCTGGTCCAATGTGGATTGGTGGAGTGGTTAGTCGCCAATTCAGTGTCAACCACTCGAATGTGATAAACATGAAAACAACTGGGACCGACGGCGTAACGTGCTCTAAAAAGCACGGAAGCTCTGATGAAATGTTGCCACTAGCGGTCACTTGTCCATATAAAGACCACGCCCGCTTAGTCGACCACGAATTATCGACGCTAGCCATTTCTATGTATCACATACCATTCTACGAGTATATAGCCTTGTCTATATAGCATTCTATATCCACGGTGAGACACGGTTATGTTGGAATTTCTAATATTTAATCAAACTTGCCATCAGATATTGCTCTGGATTTTAATGAAAATGAATCATTTCGAGATTCTCTGTGTCTTAAATTAAATTCAATTTACATTAACCGAATCAGACTGATTGCTTCGTCGTAAATCTTTGAATGAGTTAAAGGGCAATTATTTTTGATATTGTTAATATATTGAACGACAGAGAATGGTATCGTAGCTTGAACTGAGAATAATATTTACTTTGTCCCTCCCATTCTGAGAGGAGACCCATGCCCAACAGTGGGACGTCTATGGGTCGCAGCGAGCGAGACATAACTGTTAGGATTGTGAATATTGCATAAAAATGAGTTTTTTTTCCAACATTTTTAGTGTACCAACTAAATTAGGATTAAGTTCATGCAAAACACTATCAAGCTAGGCAGTTATTTCTTGTGTAATATTTAATTACATAATTAAAACTGGTCATAATTAAGACTGGTGTAAAAAATAATTTAAAAGAGTATTTCCTAATTCAATATGTTGTATTGGATTACTTTGAAGTGAATTATGATAGACGCCTGAACAAGCCTTTACGGATAGGTAATGGAAAAGTTGTTGCGATGTAAACCCAATACTGCAGTAAAATTTTATGGATTTGAAAACTCTGGCGTCGAAAGCTTATAAGATTGATGGTATTAGAGGTAACTTTTGCGTCTGGATACTGCTTGGATAAACTTTCTAAGGTAATATGAGCGCTCAGATTATCTTTAAACAACAAACTAGTTGTCGCCTGCGATATTTAATATTATTATGTACAGCCTACATCAATATACAGCCTAATATGTATGTGAAATCAGTCGTTGGTCTGAACATTGTTAACATATTTCTCTTAGATCTAAATATGTAGGTACTTACTACCAATACAAATTACAATACAAAGTAATTACAAATATTTTTCGGAAAAGTTAATATAAACTTATGGACTTAAGGATGGATAATGACTGTGACATACTCTGATCTAGACTCAAATAGGGGCTGGGATGGTTATTCCAGTTAACAAAAATATAGTTGGTCAGTTTGTTAGTATTAAGATAAATTTCATTAAAGTTATCTGAATGGATACACCATTTCGGAAGTTTTGTTACTACCTACACTGCAGGATCTTCATTCACCCTTTAATCATATAATAAATAAACATAATTACTAGGGGTATTTGAAATTAAATATTTTAAGCAATATTGCAAATATTGTAATCTTAGGGTATATCGATTCATACCACATTCCACGTATATTAATTCGCATTGCGATGTAATAAAAATCAATTTCATGACTCGCTTCGTGTATAAAACGTGTCATATTACTGTTTATTACTTTGTCTAAGCGTATGACAATAAAGAGGTGTAAATTTTGAGTCACACTAATTTTATTCAAGAGAAATGCGCAGTTCTGAACATTCCCGAGATCATAATAACTGGAATAGCTCCCTTACAAAAGTCTATTTGTTATTATAATGTGCAGTGTGAAAATTTGTATTTTATAAAATAATATTTTTTGTATTATATTATATTATAATAAGTTGTATGGTTTTTCCATTCTCG
>DWTT01001332.1:0-11996 GCA_018250895.1 Carterocephalus mandan | reverse complement strand
ACCTTTCCAACCGGACCACAATTGCTTTAAAAACAATTATTACACGGCAGAAATGGTACTAGGTACCGTGGCGGGCGGTGGTACAATTTCCAAGCAACGCATGATCTTAAAATGTCAGCCAGGTACCTCCGCAGCCACGGTTACTGCGTTATTTTCGCAAGCGAGCTCTACCTCGGGGCCCGTCGAGCATTGACCGCCGCCGCATGAGGTATTTATACAAAACATCAAACATTACGTTATGTGACAAATCGCTACAATTCGTCACGTTACTATTTAATACATTTTTGTTATTTGGCTCTCAGTTCACTCTACCTAAACGGAATGACTTTTAACTAATCGCATTTACAACGGATGATGATGAAGTAGGTACCTACTTATTTATCGCATTATATTTTTTATCTCCTTTATTATGTATATAAATTATTTTTACTATTTTATTACTTGTTCAACTTATTCACAGTTAAACAAACTTAAATTACGACTGACACTCCTGTGTTGATGTAGGAAAGCCGTCCAAGAACAGCAACTTTTATTTAAATCGTAAATAATCAAATTAATTTTATTGAGTAATTTACGAATTTATATAGTACGTACTTACGTATACGTACATTTAACGTTACGTACTTTACGTTAGCTTTTGTAACGTGAATTTTGTAAATTTAACTACCTATAAGATTTTAAACCAAGGCTCATTGGTAAGAAACTGGGAATATGTTTTCTATATTGTTTGACCTATACCTAACCTACATTAGTACGATATTATGCCAGTCGGTCAGGAAGTTTCATAGGTAGAGCTACTCGTAAGTATGCTTCATTGCAAGTATTGCAACATTATGAATAATAGATAATGCTGTATGATTTATTATTTTTCTATATACACCTACACAATACATATTATATTTAAGTAGGTATGTTTGTGTGTAATCCCCTGTTTAATGAATTCCATATATACGTCTCGTTTTGTATTCACCGAATACAATAGGGAAAATACACCCACACTGCACATTCGCCGACAAAGAACGAAAAAGTTTTACCTAATAAATTGTAATCTCTGAGGAGTAGCAAGCTTGCAAAGTTGTTAGAAAACATGTGATCATCTATACAATATAGAAATGAAAGACTTGGCAACGTATGATATCCTTGTCAACAATTTATCGTCCACATCGACACCGTCTCGTTTGAATCTCGAGACCGCCTTAGATGCATTCATGCCTAACAGGATGTTGGAAGATTTTCCTCGTTGAGATGAACGGTCGCGCCGCCGTCCGACACGTTTGTTCGTTATTAACTAGATGCGTCGACGTACTAAATGATACGCCACGAAGCATGTTGAAATGCACTTGCCGCAAATACACTTCTTTACACCGAATGGCTGACTACGACGGCGGCTATTAATACATGGTCGTGTAGCTGTTGGTGTGACGCTTCACTTTATTTCATCTCATCTAAGGCACAATACATTAATGACGATGTAAGATTATACATCATAAATGAAACTCATCCACCCTCGAATGTAGCAGTCATTACTGAACCTCTGTAAATAACTAAACATTGCTTGGTACCTACAACTACAGAGCCTGGCGTGGATGTGCTTAGATCTTAGTATTTCGGGGCGATGACAGGATAATGGGTTCGTTCATAAAGTTGAAGTGATTCCTGCGGTCACAGGGTACGTTATCAAGTCTGCCTGGCGCGTTGTCGGCTGGTTGGCTGAGCCTGGCCTGGATGTGCTTAGATCGTAGTATTTCGGGGCGATGCCAGGATAATGGGTTCGTTCATAAAATTTAAGTGATTCCTGAGGTCACATGGTACGTTATCAAGTCTGCCTGGCGCGTCGGCTGGCTGGCTGGCTGGCTGTGCTGTGACGCTTGTTTTGTGACTCTGTGACGCAGGTGCGCGATCTCTCCGGCTGCGTGCACGACACTTTCTCTGCACAAACAATCTGTTTTGCAGTAAACATACTCGTACTTATCGAAAACGAACACATGATATGTGTATTCTTTAGACCGGAGAATTTCTTTGTATAATGAATGAAACTCTTTCTTGCAGAACAAGTCTAAATTAATTATCCCCGTTAGAACCAGACACTCATATTTAGCCGGACAATCATATACATTATACATACATTTGATACATTACATACATTATAATAAAGATTTAATTAACTTATTATAATTTTGTAAAACGTTACGTTGAGCGTAACATTTTACTCGATTAATCAGAACGCTTCCTTTTGATAACAGAATTTGTGTTGCGGATGTGAGCTTAAAGTCCTGTAATCATAATGTAAATATTAAGGAAGCCTCGCCCTTGCGAATAATCAACATTATGCAATTACATAGTCGCTAAAGTTGCATCTGCGCGGCGAATGTGGAGTATCTACCTACATCCTTATCTTATCTACAATGTGGGATTACACTAATCTTTGGCATCACTAGCCAGGCTAACCACTATCCAAATAGGAATAGTAATAATTATAACAAACCAGTTAGTAATTACTACTACAATAATATTATATACAGATTTATTTTGAGATAGTAAATCTCAAAATACATGTTCTAGTTACTTACCTACCTTTATCTATTGGCCAGCTCAAGGGTTTAGATCCGGGAAATCCCGGTACTGGGAAAACAATCAGAACCGGGACTGGATGATTCTAGTCCAGGTTAATTCGGCAGTTTCGTAACTTTTAAATATCGGGTATGTATGTAGTTGGAAAATCAATGAAAAAAAAAAAAAAAACATCCAGTATTAAATTTATTTAAATATTTAACATAATGTTAAAGTAATTCAAATTGGGTAGGTATAACATCGCATCGCATCGTTTGAGTTCGGCTCAACATCGCCCAGCATAGTGTCTGATAATACCGCTCGCTTGGAATTTATCTTTCTAGATTTTTATGGAAGATAACCAATGATTTTTTGTATAAAAGGTGAATTAAGGTTTTTTGATGATACAGTTCTCTTAGAGGGTTAAATAGAAGATTTTTACGTCCGCTAGCACTAAAGTTTGATTTTCACGATTGATAGATGAGAAGTTTTATTAAAACATCCTTCCGAAAGTTTCGTGAATTCCCGGTACCGAAATTCCCGGTTCCACCAAAGAGTACCGGTTCTGAGAACCCTAGCGAGCTGGTGTATCAAAACTCTACTTTCAGTATGGTATATAATATTGTACTTACATATATTCCTACGTATATAATACTATGTAGGTAATCAAAAGTGTCCATTACTGCGATAACTTGATACCTTGCATTAATTTTTCCGATAAGTAACTGAAACTGGGTATGAATGTTCTGTTGAATGTTACAGAAATGTGCCTTTAAAAATAATATGTATATGCCAGCTATTGCCTTCGTGTCAGTTCACTACTACGATTCTACAAATCATATTTGCATCAGAAGTTACCAACACACTAATTTAACATAAAATAAAGATTTCTTGTCGGTGAAGAAGACAAGATTGTTTTGTTCAATCTAGGTTCAATCGCTCTATGCTAGTAGGTAGGTAGGTACCAACTACCAACCACATGATGTCGACAATCCGACGACGAACTACGAGTATATGAATTTACAATCATGCAACCGTGAAATTTCTAGCCACTGCTGTTAGGAATTAAAAAAATATCATAATTTTTTTGTGTCAGGCTTTGAGTGCGATATACATATCCAACATTCAATTATTCTTATTAACATGCACTTTCGTTGTTACTTTTACAACAACTAGTTCCTACATATCGTTCTCGTTCTTTTACCTAGAACAGATAGTAGCATAGAGTAACTTATATATGATAGTAGGTAGTAGGTACTGTACTGACGTACTTTATCGAGGAGATTGTGGATTTATTTTTGTATGTACCTATTTATAAATTTATTCTCCTTGACATTTACACATTTACTCGTATATGACCGAACGCGGAGGTTTTATAACTTGCACTCAAGTATGCAAGTACGGTAATAAACCTAATATGTACCATGATTAACCTACACCCATAGAATCACTTCCAAGTATATAGACTGATCACGTTAAATTTAAACAGACATTGAATTAAATTCTGCATTCTTAAATAAATTCTAGATGTGTTCTCGTACATATCTAGATTACAAAGATAAGTATTGTTTTCAGTTTCATTCATCTCCATGTAGATGTATGTGCCTGTCTGATAAATAATTCAACATTGCGCTTTCAGGCAACTAGACATCGACTGCTTTAAATATTGTAATGCACGATCGTTATGAGTATCGATAACAAATCGCGTAGACAGCTGGATAACCGCGAGGGTGGGTGACGCGCGAGATGTAACAAGTGGCGGTGCATAGGGGTTGCGAGGGGCGGCGATCGATAGCGCCCGTGGCTCGGCGCCGCCCACAGTGCACCGGCAGCCGGCTCCCGCCAGCGACGCAAGTAGCCGACCTCCGGACCTCAACTCTTAATACGGTTAACTGTTTTCGACTGCCGTCCACCGACACCGCTCAACTACCGTCTCTAGAGACTACTTTATTAATTGTTTAATATATGTTAAAATACGAAAATATCGATGTCCACTAACGCTGGATTTCGACGTCGACTATTTTCGATGTCGACTAACGCTGGATTTCAATAACCTATCTACAGATAGATTTGGCTATCGGAGATAGAAATTTGACATACCTACTCGTAAGTTCCATATAAAATGTGTCGATAAATAGGCCACAGGTAAGGTATACGCCGAGTCTGTAGACAACATTACTTAATAGTTGCTAAAATGAGAATTTCAATGAAGACTAAATAGGATGAAGTCAGGAGACGACTAATACTTTAGTCCGTAGTATACATATTGTAGCTGAGTCTAGATGATTTGATAGATCTCTTGAACAAACGGGCAGTTAGTTTATCTTTTTAAAAATCGCGAGGAGGTTTAATGTTTAGCAGGTGGCCCATCTTGTAAAGTAAAATGGATGCCAAAATATATAAACATAGTCTAATAGAGTGAGGAAGATAAATGATGGTACAACAATGAAGATGTCTTGTAGCTACAAAAATTGATAGTAAGAAAGGTTATAGAAAACTTATGGCAAGCAGATAAGTTAGGTTAGGTTTTTGTTACAAACCAAGTTAAGTTGTAAAGTGTATGGATAGACTTAATCTTATAACGAGTAAAATGCTAGTAATTACTTTATTACAATTATGAAATAGTTTAGTTTTAGTTAACTTTTAAGAAAGTTAACCCATTTTAGAAGGTATTAAGTAAAATGCGAAATGTAAAACATTACACTATAACCCAATAGCGAAAATGTTAATCTATGATAGTAACAACAATTCTGAGAATACTGATTACGTGGATGGGAAATTGAGAACCAAACAATAGGCGTTCGTTCATGAGTAAGTACCCCGTTACATATGACTGTAAGGCACTGATGCTGTGATGCTGTGACTGATGATGATGATCTTTAATTTCCGTTCATATAGGAAATATTATAATTGATTATCAGGATTTTCGTCTATCCAAATGTCTCACGACAACAATTAGTCCGGATAAGATTATCCAGAATAATGATTGGATATGTTTAAATATATCTTAATAGAATTGCTTCAAGTAAGTAAACGACATATCGGTATTGTATCGACATATGGCAACCAGGTGTAAGCGAAACTAAAATTATTTTTAATTCCACGCGAACGAAATTGCGAGGCGTCTACTAGTGTTGTAGCTATGCTAATAAATCTTATTCAAATTATAATACGTTAAATGTAATTTAACTAAGAGTAAAACTTCAACATCAAGAATTTTTACTCTTTGTTAAAAACTTCGAGTTTAGAGAAGAAAGTGTCCAGCGTTAACGTCATGATTTACAAATTATGCAATGGGAATAAATCAAGCCTACTTTCTCTACCTCGTTAGCTGCTGATACCATTCAATATGTATATAACTTTATTGTATTTAAACAACACTAAAGACACCAACAGAAGCTAGATGATATTATCTTCCTTTACCTTAATTTAATAAGTATATACGTAACAGGGCTTGTATTTAAGTATAACTACAAAACCTGCTGCTTTAAATAAGTCACAGATGAATTGCTAACTAACTCTAGGTAGAGCAGTAAAATTTTTATATTTGAATGACCTGTAATTTCATCAAATCTACATGATATTAAATTATTCTTAAAATACTTAATTTTTCATTTTCCTTCTTCACTTAGAAGACGGCATAGCTCGTTGCAAACAATTTTTGACGTAAATGGTATTGCAATTTCTTTTTCAAAATTGAAAAAAAATCAAATAATTTCAATTTAATGGTTCGGTTCATTAGTCAGTCACGACCCACGACCCACGACACAAGACCCCACGGCTCACGATATATTTAATTGAGACGTAACGAAACTCTAATTTTGTAAAACTTCCATTAGAAAATAATATTTTTGTTCCATTTGTGACTCATATTTATTGTCTCTTTTGCAGGTACGTACGACGACTAGTGGTGCCTACCGGGACCTACTCGTATCTTGTACGTATGGTAGTAAATCCTGTTCCTGTCGCCGTTTTGGCCGACTGAAACCGAATACGTTAGTTTTAATCAAATAAATACTAATCACTCGCTGCTGCGACCCATAGACGTCCCACTGCTGGGTACGGGTCTCGCCCACAGACACTGCTGCGGGAGGTCTAGAGCATACTCCACCACGCTGCTCCAATGCGGATTGGTGGAGGGGTGTCCAATGCGGATTAGTGGCCAACCTAGTGTCGAATGTTCTTAAGCTACCCGAAGGTCTTCGACAAGGCTTAATGACTGTTTCCACCATTGAAAACAACCGGGACCGACGGCTTTACGTGCCCTCCGCAGCACGGTAGCGTCCATGAAATTGTGCCACTAGCGGTCACCCATCCACAAACCGACCGTGCCCGTCATTGCTTAACTCTTTCGATTACATTGAATCGACTCGAGCCAATGGGCTCATACTAATCGCTTTCTTCAAATTATCTTTGTTTTAACGCCAAAAAGGTTACTTACTATAGTACATAATCACGTTACTCATATAAGGTAAATAATATACGTATACGTATATACATATAAGTCGATGAATGCTATGTTAAGGTATCCTGCCATAAGCTGAACACGTGCATATATCAGTCTACTTTATGTAGCAGTTATGCATATATCAAAGATCTTGCCTGGTATAATTACGGCAGTACAATAAATTAATTATCGGATATGTAATTAATTTATTGTACTGCCGTAATTCGGATAGGAATGCCATTTTATTTATATTTTATTTGTTTTATTATATTGTCATCATCATACACAAAGTTTATCTTCCTCAATACTATCTGTATATGTCGTGTCGGCCAATGGTTGAGCGTTAACTAAATGATAATGTAAGAAGCAATATAATTCATTTTATAAACCTCCAAAAAGTACTCCTAAATCTTAGCGTAAATAAAATGTTTTTATCGTTAGGCTCTAACAATGGCGTCCATCTCGGACTAAATGAGACTGATATACAAATATTATAGAACATGCTCCTATCTTACATGTTTACTTGTTGTGGTTCCAATTATTTTATAATCTTGGGTTGTGATAGAGATATTTTGTAGTATCTACGAAGGCACGCGACCCGAGTGGACCCGGTGCGTTATAGTTGCTCCACTAGATATGTAATTAACTTTATCAATGGTGAACACGTTCTCATTATCTGAGTTCTTTGTCGTATAACTAATTGCAAAACGATGCATAATGAATCCAATGAATCACTGAGGGCATGACGGCACACAGTGCAGCACTCCCAGATGTAGAGTTAAGCTTGTATGCATGTTTGTAACACAATTACAGAACTATCATTGGCCATGTGTATGCCACGTGTTTCGCCACCTTCATAAGTTCATTGTATAGGCGAATAATTGCCTCGATTATAATCATTTATACCACTGCACATGCGAATAGATAAACAGGAACTTGAGACATTCTAAATGTTGACTGTGATTTTTTAACACATTCGGTAGCAGTCTCGACGTGTTAAAATATTGATTTAATTATACCGGAGATTGATATAAAATCCAAACCAAGATAATTTCAGAATAGAAAAAACGATATTCCTTAATGTTTTTATTTATTTTGCGTGAAATGTCCTACTCGGTAACGAGTTTTCATGAATAAAAGTGCACGTCCCCCAGTGTAAAGACATTTATTTTCCTGTGTATCTAGACAACAATAAGATTATTTATCATGACTCTTTTATGTACGAGTATCTTCGAATGCTACCTTTTGAATTCGAGAATCCATTGAACAGTGGCAAAATTCAGTGTAACTGCCAATGGTTAAGGAAAAAGTGCTATTATTTCGACAGCTCTTGTTAAATCCTGTAGATTTAATCATAGTCGTGATCATAAGTAAATTGCCATTGTGCATCGATATTATTTAATTATTCGGATGGTTAAGTCTCCAGTCCTATATGCTTGTAAGTTACTACTTCGCTACTGAGAATCCCTGAGATTAGAGGCATAAATCCGCGGCAAAGAAGGTCACAGCCTCACAGGGTAGGTATCCAAAATCTAAACAATGATTCCAATACTGAAATATGGGTGAACATAAAGAAGGGTACATCCCTACGGACATGGTTTTATCGGAATGGGAATCGTTTTTAAAGTTGGTTAATCGGATTCGGAACCGGAGTTAATCGGAGGTGGTGTCGTCGTTGGTGACAGAAGAGATATTGTTTTATTTAAGGGCAAATAAAACCATTATTCTGTCTAGGTCTTTAACTTTAATGAGAATAATAATAATATCTACACAGGCAATAAAAATAAAAATTAACTTATTTTCAATGAAGTTAGCACGGTTAAATCAAATTAATTGACTAGAAAAGTAGTATTATTACATTTAAACTTTGTCTCCGTCCAATCTATTTCTTAACGGGTCCATAGATTAGGCCAGCGTAACTAAATACCTATAGGCATATTTTGAGCATACATTCAGTAAGATTCGCCTTTTTCTCCAAGTGACTACGACACTACAGAAATTATTTTGAAGAATGAAAATAAAGAGCCCAATTTAATTCTTACAATCCGAGCGTTTGATTGCATGACCCCGCAGTTTTATAATATTCATCTCTTCTATCGATGAGTTATATGACTGTGCATTACTAAATCCATACATTCATGCAGTAGATAGGTACTTCGTATCTGGGGTAAGTGCGAAAACCATTAGAGCTTGCAAGCATGTTGGGACCAGCAACGACGGCAGGAGAATAGCTAAAATTAACTGAATGTATCTCAATGCGGTGCAGACATCGAGTATGTTATACAAACATGAACATTGTGGAGCACAAAGAAACTTGCAACAGTTGTAAATGTTCCTTGAATAAGCAAATGCATGTGTAGAAGGGTCTAGCATCGCGTCATACCGACTATCCACATAATTATCTTAGCCTACTTTGGGTTTTACCCGTTCTATAGATAGATGGGTTTTACCATCCATCACCCTTTTGAGGTCCACTGCTGGACATAAGCTTCTCTTTCTCTCTCTTCTCTTTATCAGTTTAAGAACATACGAGGAATATCGTAGTATCTATTAATTATAGTACCTACCTATATTAATTTTGAAAACCTCTTTATTTATTTAAAGTCGTGTGAAAGAAAACAATGTGCAAAGTAATTGATGAGTGGATTTCATATTGTAATGTATCCCATATTCATTTGTTAGGCATGAACAAATGACGTGTCAGCTCCATTCACAATCGCGGCGACTTCAAAGACGTGGAGAGATGAGTGCAGCTGCGGGCCGCGGCCGCTCAGATTGGAGCTGCGACATTACTCAAACACTGTGACAGCCGTGCCAGACGCTCTGTACTACTTAAAATGTATTTATTATTTCTAATACTTTATGCTGTTTGTGCATCATCAATGCTTGCTTTATTTAAATGATTTCTTTCGTTTCATTTTGACTAACATAAATGAAGCGTGACGACAATATAACGGATGTTATGCTCCGAATAGATTTATCAACATGATTGACTTGCCAGAAGTTGTAGGATGTAAAGTCGATGTAGAATGCAAACAAATCGAGAACTGATGAGCGTAACAGCAGAGCGTCAGCCTCGGCTGGGTGCACCGAAATATAGCCGTGACATCCGCGGCCGAGTGAGTTCATCGCTGCCGTGGTCGCGGTGTACTGAGATGCGCGAGCGCGGGCTATCGGAGCCCCGCCACGGGCCGGCGCGCAGCGCGACAATTGAGGGGCCCCACGCGCCGCCGCCGAACAATATCTCTGGAACGTATGAGATATTGCGCGGCCGTTTGATGAAATTCTTCCACGAACGCCTTTTCTAAATAACGATTGGAAACTTACGCTCTCAGTCTGTCAATTAAACTAATAATCCGATTATAAATAGAGATACCAAGTGCTTCATCATTATCTTCCCTTAGGTGAAGGCGACTGGGTAGTCAGTAGCCATTTATATTCGTACTACAATACCCCATTATGTGTGAAGATAAAGTTCATAGCTTTTTTGTTCGTGCGTGTTGACGATTGCCACAGCGCAACATTGTTGCTTGATCGGTGTCGGTGGGGTCATCACTTCCTTAATTGATTATATTTTCTCGCATCTCGTCGATATGTATACGTGTCGGTGACATCACGTCACCATCCAGCACAGAAGCATCTTTATAAGGTTTAACAATAATTGTATAAGTTTATAAATACATATAATATAATGTATGTATTAATAAAACTGATAATGCTAGCTAGAACCAAGGATATCAATGCTGGAGCGGATGTTCGAAAAATTTGAAAATGGTGGTAATTAAAAGATTGGCAGCGAAGGCCGTCAGTTCCGCGTGGTGGTGTGTCGCAAGCGGCGGCCGCTCACCTCGCCGCGGCGGCGCGGCGGCAGGTCACGCGCACCTTCGATTCCTTTCTAAAGTGCTTTCTATGTCTTACACATTCGCATTGCTCGCATCGCTTCAGGGCCCCGTCTCACCTTCACGCTTTTCAAGGCGAATCTTCTCAAATTTCAAGCCCACCAACATCGGGAGTCGAACGAACGCGGCACCTCTTTCTACTTACACTGCACATCAATTATCCGGCGCAGTGTGTTGCGTGCATTTTAAATCAACATTCCGATTGGGACGCGTCATCCCCGATTGTGTTTCGGTGCGGCGTTCTAGACTGCGTAGTTGCTCCGTTACATTGAGTTGAGCGTTTTAAAAGCGTCGTTTCGTCAGACTGTAAGTTTTCTGTTTGAGAGGAAACTGAAAGTATTGAAGTTGGATCTCTTGCATAACCCCATTGTTTCCAATTATATACCATCTTGACAGTATCTGCTCGTAACATGTAATTCACCCGCAGCCGTCGGCCGCCATCCAGTCGCACGGATACTCTAATTAGAGCCGATAGCAATATAAATCCTATGGCACGTCGTCGCTGTTTTAGAAAGTGCGCGTGATGTAACTGTGCGGTGGAGGCGGATCATGACTTGCTGCGTTCCAAGCAGTCTCACTTTGTTTCCTTCCAATTCTTCCAACATCTCAAATCTCTTAGGCCCATGATTATTACGTTCTAAACATGTAGTTAATTTGCAGTGATCTTTAGCTATTCTTTAAAAGTCCCAATCTGTATTCAAGCCCAGCATCCTAACATTTGATGTGACTAATTTAGATATGAAATCCATCTATTTCTGGTTTGCATAAGGGGTTATTGAATAAGAAACGTGTTGGGGTAATGAGAGCCGAGCGTAATATCAACCCGACTGATACATGCGTGAGTGCTCCGTGCCTCTTCCGGGTTCAAGGCCTGGTAATATCAAACGTGCGACAACACAACAGGTGATTGCACGTACGCCGTGGTGGATTAAGCTTGGGAGCATCCACCGATCCACTCACCTCGGCGCAACTTGCACACTCATCATGTTGGAATCTGCGCCGCTGACCGGTTTCCCGTAATATTTATTTATACCTGTGTATGTATCCTTATTGGTGGAGGAATATCTGGAATTCAAACGTGTATTTTAAAAGCTTTTACT
>DWTT01001331.1:0-12000 GCA_018250895.1 Carterocephalus mandan | reverse complement strand
AACTACTTAAAGAAAAGAGATATAATACTATTCTTAACGGATCAATATAAGGCAAAGGATTAACTATTGATCATTGTATTCTATACAATACCCAGTCATTCGGTATTATGCGGTGGTTAGTAGTACTTTTGGAACGTGAAAATAAGGTTTAAAAAGCCTTCGTTAGCCTAATGAGTTTTAAAGGTGATCAAACTCATTTTGTCCTACTCCAGTTGAGCGGATGCATGTTCATTGCTAATAATTATTTCAAACAGCACGAGCAATTACCCCATAAAGCTACATTATAACAAAACGAGCTAATGTGTTCTGAAATGATAATTGTTCCCAAAAATACACGGCAGCGTACAAAATTACCCATCACCCGATACACGGGGTCAAACGCTTGGCCTCGATCTGCCCTAAACACACTACGACAAACGACAATTGCATCATTATTGTTGTCGTTCACACGTTTGCTTCCTGTACCGACTCTTATTAGCGTTTCTGTAATTGATTATATTTGTATACTGAAACTTTGAACTTCATCAACGTTTTGCTGTTTGTGGGAAACTACTTGTAGTTTGCTCATAATTTGTATGCTCCGTACCTAGTATATACTCGTAGTATGCTTAGATTGGCCCGTTGGCGCAATCGTTAGTAACCCTGCCTTTTACGCCAGGTGTCGTGATTTCGAATCCCACTCTGGACAAACATTCGTGTGATGATCACTTGTGTTTTTTTCTGTCTGGATGTTAATATTATCAATTGTAAGTATGTATTTAAAAATAACTATGTATTTGTATCAATCTCTGACACTCATAGTACAGACTCGCACCTAGTCTCATCCTAGTCGCGACCATCGATTTATTTATTCGAAATATGAAACTTAGCATACTAATACACTTCTCTCCTATAATTCACCATAACCATAAAATAACTACTTATGTATTTCGAAACGTAGTTTGATGTGGTTTAAGAACATCAAGTGACTTTCTATGTTATCAATTCTAAATTGTACCTACCTGCTATTTTCTTACTATTTATTATGGTAAAGCTATTTTTAATAGATGTTAATCTCATAGGTAATTAAGTCTCAGTGGTAAGAATTACTATCAGTAGTCTCTTGTTCCCGTGGGAAAATCGTGGCATTTCTATCACTTAATCTCATTATATAACTTTCAGCTTTCAGCTACGTTATATGCTAGTAATGACCACTTTACTGTACGTTATGTTTCGTTAGAGTCGAATGAAAGTAATTGAGGAGGAGTAGTAACTGGGAAAATTATTTGAAATTACGTCTTGTTATAGGTATTGAGTTATTGACTTATACGTAGTCGATTCATTTGATATTGGTACTCGGAATTCGCTCTTAACGCTCGAATTGTACGACACTATGCTATCTTACCGACGATAACTTTTACCAGTCATTGTGTGGTTTAAACTGTAAGAGGGAGAGCTTATGATAAAGGGAGACGAATACAAATTCGCGGCTCCAGTGACTCATCGTCGCTCGCGCAGCCTTTATTGTGCTCAGCGAACAGGAAGCTATTTGGACCCAATTTTATGCCTCCGTTCGTTGCACCGTTAACAATACGGAGTCTGCATTTCGCCAAATTGTTTCAATCTATCAACTTCTTTTTGACATCGACATATTAAAGTATCGTGTAGATCTTGCATTCCATTATGCGCAACGCATTAATTTATAATTACATAAATCATTCATCATTCCTCGTTGACAGTTTTATCTTCGCATCAGCTAGAAGCTATTCTATTGCCAAGGATCCATTTTGAAGACTCCATCCATGTGTATTGCCCATTAGGTGAGGTTCGTAAGTATCAATAATTGAGAGAGTTTCGTAAGTACTTTAACGAGCAACGCTACCCAATCTAGATGTCATTTATCGTTAGCAATTTATACGGTAAAGTTGGAGTAACCACGCGAGTGTGACTCGGTCAGATACCGGTTCCGATGCGAAGATTGTGTAGCCGATCGCCACATTTCGATGTCCGCGCCAGTCCCACGGTGACTCATCATCATCACTTATACAACGACATATATTTACTAATAGGTAAATTAGGTAGTTTGTCGCGTCTAATTCGCGTGTAATACTATTTAGCTTGCCAGTTCGGTCTTCTGAAAAAATGTATAAAAAGAAAGAAGTCATTATTTAATCGACTACCTACTACCTACTTTAATCGTCTAATTTGGGGTCAGATGGCCATGTGAAAAAAAATCGACAAAATTCCTTTGAGAATGCTACCGACCGCGCGACCCGTGGTACTACAACTACTATGTGAAGATGGAATTACTGACGTTAAGTCTCAATTCCTTACTGATGCAAACGGATTGTTAAAATTTAAAAATCTTCTTACAGAATATTACTCTGGTAGTCGAAATAATTTCCAAATTGCAGACATATCAAATGACTAAAAAAAGAGAACATCCTGAATTGATCGAATCGACGGATCGGATCCGCTAGGCTGCGCCGCGTCGACGAAGAACCGCCGGTCGAGGCGAGACGTGCTTTTTACTTGAAAAAAGTAGCAGAACAAAACAGGTCTTTCGGTTGCCCGCAAAAAATATACCCGCCGTGTTCGCTCTGCAAAATGGCCGCTTAAATGGAACTCCGATTGGTCTCCGATGGACCGCAATTTTAAAAATCGAATTCACCGAATATGAATGATTGACGTCGTTGAAATAATAAATTTCTTAAATCTCTAGGTAACTCTTACATAATATGTATCTACTAATTAGGAATACTAACATGCATTCAATGTTCTTAATTAAGTTTAGTAAACTAAATTAGTCGAAAAGAAGACATCTCTCTACCGCTAAAACTGCAGTGCAACTGCAACGTTTTAAATTGAAAAGCAGAAACGAACGAAGCTGGATGCAGTTAGTACGTTACTTTCAATGCAATGTGAACATCCAGACCAATACTAAACTATGGTATAGTATTGGTCTGAATGTGAACATTGCATAATGAAAGATTAGATAATATTATGTACATAGTACATAACATATTGTCAAACATATTAAGTTATCATGCAAACAGATACCCATAGAATAACGGAAGCCTGTGGCTTGATTTCTGCCGATTACGTAACCCAATACCAACCTTATTACATCAGTACAGGGTCCAAGTGAACCGCAATATCCGACGATTTGTGATGTCCAATATTTACTGGAAGCATTAAAGTTTACAACAATCGACCTTATTACGTAACACATATAGGCTAAGCTGACTGCATAATGAAGACATTTGCACGGTGGCTAAGTTGGATCTTTAGCGATTTTAAACTCTATTTTAATGCACGCAAGGAAGTATCGCCAGCATGCTGCATTGATTTCCATTGCACTCGCACACCGGTGCGCCGGGGTTGCGTTACCGGCGGTTATAGCGTATGTTATTTCAGTAGATCGCGATATGTCGTGTGTACATATACATAACATATATTAAAAGGCTTTGTTGGCGTCGACGTAGACGAAAACATCTGCATCCAGATTCATGCTTATTTACGACGCCGTAATATTTTTTTACTTTATCACAAAAATTTAGTTTTAAACTAAATTATTAGGTAGACTTACTTCATGTCACCGCCTCTATCCCAGACTTATAATACATATTTGTATACATTACATTCGCACAAAGTATACAAGGCCGTGCGAGCCTCGATTTCGTATTACAGTTAATTAACCCACCTGTGAATATTTACTTCGTAACGCCTAAATATATTAGTATGACTTTTTTAAGTAATTAATTAATATTCATAATTTGCGATATATGTATATTTTGTTTACAATTTCCTCGTTCTGTTCGGTCGTTCTCCTGGGGGAGTATTTAATGTTATTATAGAAAATAATAATCGTAGAAAAAGTATAATTAATAGAAATCATTAAGGAAGGAAACAATACGCCCGTATTAACTTACCTAATTTTTAATTTGATAGTTGTTCAATTATTACTCTACTTTACTGGTGTTTTCAGTGTTTTGTTAGTATTAAGTATTATGTTAGTAAAGAGATCATAAGATATAATTTTACTAAGCTATAAATTGTTTTTAAAGTCCAAACAAATTTTCTACATACATATGTATATTTTCTACATATATAAACATGTAGTTTTACTACGAGTATAATGTAATAGGAACACTAAACTCGTAGTAAAACTACATGCTTTAAGTTGAAATGTTAAAATGGAATCCTCCCGATATTCTATACAACTCGTAACATTATGTTTTCTTTGAACTCAGCTGTTTGAGCGACGAAAGGCTGACCTTGTTGAAAAAATATGAGTAACTACGCTGTTTCCGCGGTGAAGTCACATCACGCAAGCCTGATCGGGCGATAAAAATAGCTGCAGAAATTAAACGAACGCTTCTTATAACACCGTGCCGTATAATCCTGAGTATACGAGTATCCGAGTATCCGAGTATCTGAGTATCCGAGTAATATCCATGTAGAATTGTATCACATGACTTCATATATAAGTTTATATAACCCATAACCCATGAGATTAAATCGTTTCGTATTTATATTAGCTTTGTACACGTCGCGGTCGTCGATAGTGTGTTCGTGATGAACACGAAATTTTATATTATTTGTAACGATATTTTCATCGTAGTAGTAAAAATGTCCTGACAAATTATTTGGAAAAATATTATAACACCAGTGGAAAGATTTACATTCTGAAATGCCTCTTTAAGTGTAAGCTTATATGTAACGTGCGACTTTAATATCTTTTCTTGATTCAACAAATCTTTTCTGCAACTGCCAATCATATCATATTATGTTGGATATTAAATTTCTAGCGAATTAATGTGAAAGTCCATGATCGCTCGCTTACTTGCTTGCGAGATGAAAGTGATTGTGATTTACATGTCAATTAGAAAATACTACTCTCATTATCGGCTGGTCCTCGTCTACGTGTAAATACTTAAACAATAAAATTATATAATGACACAATAAACCCTATTCTAAACCATTCCACTCCCTATAGCTACATATTATATTCAATGTTTTGATTTATTGTAGGCAATAAATCTTAATGATAATGTTTTTTATACACTACATATTTTAGTATATTTATTTTTAACCGTCGTTCATTGACGTGAAACGTCACGTCACTTTGACATTTCATATGGCAGAATCAACGTTTGCGGGGTCAGCTAGTAGTACCACTTAAATTTCGTTTAACGAATGAAAATTCCATATCAACGGAATTATCCCGTTGATATGGAATTTTCTGTTGAAGTTCTTCGACATTTTGTAAACTAGACAAACATGGGCAGACCAGTCAATGAATAGGCTAAGTAGCTACCAACTATTCAGCTATGCATCTATTGTATGCTCTGTATACGCGAAAACAGTGAGTCATACGTTTCACTCCGCCATCTGTTGTCAAATGCCATCTGTACTTTGGATGGTACAGGGTTTTAAAAGAGCTGTTGAGATTCTGGATATAAACATTATTTTATGAACGTTTACCAACTACATACTTAATTACGTAGTAGAAGATTTACGTTTGAAAGTTTCGTGAAATTGTCAGTAAGCTAATTTTGATTTCGATACGTACATTAATTGCGGAATGTGTAGTGATAGCATTTAAATATCACTGTACTAATCGTTTCTTAAATACTAAGTACTAACTATCAACCCAACTTGAAGCAACGATGCAGTTATAAGACGTTAAGCTATTCTTAAAAGTATTATGTAACAAATTAATGTGTCGTATTACTATGTCGTATCGTGATGTTGTCGCGTTTGTTCATGTACCGTCCGCTTGTGTTGTATGTCGTTCAATGTTGGTGTATCGATTCTGGCGTGGTGTCGGATCTCTCCCAGACAGGTGTTGCGGCGCGGCAGCTTTGTGTTCCGCTGGTGTTTTGGGTTCACGGTGAACGGTTCTAGGCGTTCCTATTGACTAACGAATATGTTTTGTCTCTTTCTTTCCAGATGCGCCGGTCTCCCGTCTCGCTCCCACCGGCTGTGCTATGACTCAACCACGCAGATCTCTCTATGCGCTCGAAATCTTTCGTTTTGATTCTTTTTCCAATCTTGTTTCGTTCGTCTTCACGTTTTGTCTTATCGAATCGTTTTCCTACGGAATGTTGTTCAAGTTGAAACCATATTCCGGTTGTATTCGATCAAGGTCCTTTTCGAAAGGTCGTTCGTGTTTTCTCGGTAGCCTTTGTTTTGGGCACTAATTGTTTGTATCGAACAACCTTTGACGACTACCTACTGGAATAAACAATTACATTCAAAGTGGATGTCGCCGGTTGTAATGCATTAAATTCAGAAAAATAGGAAAATAAATGATGTATTAACCCAAACAACGATGACCATGGTTAGCTAAATTATTTATTTAAGATGTACGTGAGGTTGTGCTTAAATATTTGAAGACTTTGATGAATATTCCATCCAAGTATTAATCCTTGGTTATTTTTTATATCAATATACTAAGTTGTATGTACATAGTTGTCAAGTCATGCCGGTTGTGAGATTGACCATCTTCTGGCCTAGATTTCATTGACCCAGTTAGTAAAATTTTCAAAATCTATCATCTCATCTCATCTTTCGTTTCTATTGTTGTTGTTGTTATCAAATAGCCTGATTCACTTTCAATTTAGTTCAATTGTTGTTCAGTTGTTGTTCTTGTGACTTGTGTCAAGTTCAAGTAGGTAACAAAACTACATGTTTAATTGGATCAAAATTACTAGTATTTCGATCGATCGTTTCATTTTTTACAACCCGCGCAACTCCTTCACGAAACGATAACATGCGATACATTTTTAATTCCCGTTCGATTAGATATCGTGCTGCTAGTAACAATCGTATCGCATACGTGCGTCACTAGAATTTTAAATGTATGGGTCTTAAGCCAGTGTCTAACTGCTGACTAATAATAGTTTAGCTGTTATGAGACTCATAGTAAGGTTTATATCTAGGATTGTTTGGTACACATTAATGTCCTATTGTTAGCCGTTATCAATTATTATTGGCCATTATCTACTGTTGTGATATTGTGAAGGCTTTGCACACCCGTTTATCAGATTTTCGTATCTGTAACAACTCGCTAAATTGATTGCGAACTGGGTATATGAGCGGGTAGAGTTGAATTGGTAATGAATGGCAGTTGGTCTTTAGTTTTTTTTTTTACAGATTTAGATCTCAGTGATGTAACTCTTATAGCAAATTTAGTAAAAAGTGATAATATCTGTGATAACATCATATAACTTGGTGTGAAACGAATGGGTAATAGACCAAACATCCAGTGCACGAACGTACAAGTAGCCACCTATAATGGTAAATAGTTAATATGGAGAGGAAACTGACTCGCGAAGATTTCATGCGGAAGAGTTTCCGCACACCTCGGGTGTCGCCCGTTCCGGACGGAGTGCCGGCGGCGAACGGGCCGCCCCCCTCCCCCGTGTCGCTGGCCATGCTGGAGCGCACCACGACGCCCCAGCGCACCCAGTACGAGGTGACCAACTCGGGAATCGCCCCAAAGCGCTTAGAGATCAACCGAACCCACCCCATACACTTGAAATCGTTCCAAACCAGCGAGCCCGCCGAAGAGAATGGCCCCACGCCGCCCTCCGACGACGTCCTGCGCAAACTGGAGCGCCAGATCGGCGAGATGGAAAGGGGACTGGAACGAGCGCAGAACGGTACGCTCGAGGTCGACGAGCGAGTGAGATACGCCGAGCATGAGAATCTGCTGCGCACCGGCGTGTCCTCGGTCGGCGGCGGCGGCTACCTGCCGGCCGACTCGGACACGGAGCACGACGCGGCCCCCTTCAACAGGAACGAGACGACGCGCAGCAGCACGGGGGCGACGACCCCGGCGCCGCGCGCCGCCACCAGGCTCGCCAGGACCAACTCGGACACCCAGCAGCACAACGTGGCCGCCACCGCTCGCCTCATGCGGCGGCTGGCGGACGGCGGCGCCAAGGATGAAAAGACGAAGGTGATATCGCGCAAGGCGATCCAAGCGAGGATGGAGCGGGTGAAGAACTCGGTGGTCGGCACGAAGCACGAGCACCGGGTGCTGGCCGAGCACAGGGCGGAGCCCCCGCCGGCCAGGACTCCGACGTCGCCGGTGTCCGCGAGGTCGTCCGTTCAGGTAATCAAGTTGTGAGCGTCTTGTGTGAGTCCTGAATATGTACACTGATTTCGTGTCTGTAGTTGATAATTCTTAGATTTCGTTGTTCAAGACCTTGTATGCGGTAGGCAACATTTATTAAACACGATCTAATTTCTAATATATGTACATTTATTATATCCTGCTAATTTTGATTCCAATTAATCCAGTAAGCATAGAACTTATCCGTTGTTCTTAATAAAGTTAAATGGCGCACTTGAATGGTCTTCCACGCGCATTTAAGCAGTTCGAGTTCCATGAACTTATCTCTGTTAAGTGTGTGATCTGCTAATTATGATTTAAAAAAATGTAACTGTAGATATGTATGCCCTCGTTGTAAAGTGTAACATTTAAATACGTTTATTTCGTAATGGAATTGCGTTTTAAATGGCGGTCGTAACGTTAAACGTTCAAAGGAGTGCGATTACGTGAACCGCACGATAACATTCAGTCTGCTGCTATTGGCACTACTGACCTTGGCACGATGTTTGTTTATTTTAAATGTCGTGTGTATTCATTAGTGGGGAAACACGGCATAAATAATTATGCATACACTTTCATCAATACGGAGAGTAGTATATGTAAAAACCTAGAATTCAAATGACGCGGGTGTCGTGGAAATACCCCATACACGTCATTACCGGTTGGTACCTAATTTTATGTCCCGGCGGGTAATCGAACCCAGGGCCATGAAATTTTGCCACTAGCGGTCACCCATTCACAAACCGACCGTGCCCGTCGTTGCTTAACTCTTTCGATCACATTGAATCGACGCGAGCCATTGGGCTATGTGTGAACAATAGACGGACATATTTATACACACATATCCAATACATATTTAACTAGGTTGCAACCCATAGACGTCCCACTGCTGGGCACAGGTCTTCCCCCACAGACCAATCTGCGGGAAGTCTAGAGCATACTCCACAACGCTACTCCAATGCGGATTGGTGGATTTGATTAGCCACTAAGACAAACCCAGTGTCGATCGTTCTCAAGCCACCCGAAGGCTTAACGATTGTTTTCACCATTGAAAACAACCGGGACCGACGGCTTAACGTGCCCTCCGAAGCAATGTAGCGCCCATGAAATTTTGCCGTCATTGTTCAACTCTGTCGATCACACTGAATGCGAGCCATTGGGCTATGGACGTGACGTATTTGACTACTCAGCTATAAAGCAAACCATTTTTTACTGATTAAAATAAAAGCCCAAGGCCGAGCAAGGAGGCTAAAAATCCTGTAACACGCCCAGCCCCGCCGGACTTTTGTAATAAAATACAACTTAAACTGGAAAGTTCAAGTTGAATTTTATTACAAAAGCCCAATTTATTACAAAAATGTGGAAACATAAACTTAGAAACACCGAACAGCTCCCTGTGAGCTTATAATTTTTTTAATAATAATATGACATTAATATAATTTTATGCTCTGCAATGACGTAGTAATAATTTGTGTTTTGATAAATAATAAAGTTAATTAATTGTATTTATGCGGTTCATAACATAACATCACGGCTTTATTTCCCTGAAGGGTGTGTAGTACATCCATTTTTCACCAGTTATGTTTAGGTTCCATAGGTGGTGAGCCTATTGCCATACACCGGGTACAACTCTAGACTCCAAACTGCTATCGATGCCTGGTAGTACCGGGCATTTCAAGTTGGAAAAACCCAATAGTCGTTGCCCGACCCGGGGATTGAACCTAGGAGCTCTAGCTTAGCAGTCGCGCTTGCGGACCACTAGACCTACGACTCTAACGAGTCACTCACTCAATTTTAATTTATTGTTACTCGGGTCAGTGTTAGTTTAACGTAGGATTGTGTTCCAATTCCTTTGTGTTTATTGCGCTCAATTTTGACAACCATAATCAAGTTTATTTTGTTTTCAGGTAAGCAACTACTTTGGCTCTCTCGCTGAATGAATTACCTGTCAAAAGGACGGTAAGTTGAGGACGTATACTTATTCATTATTTTCATTACTGAGAACTCTTGAAAGTTGAAATTGAAATATATATAAAAAACAAATACAAAATAAAACAATATTTTATAACCACCAGCGTAATATGTAATTACGCTGGTGGTTATAAAATACATCTACTACTAAATATAATGGAAATTCTCCCAAACTATGCGTGAGCCTGTACTATGGGTGTCAGAGACTGATATATACATACATAGATATTTTCAAATACATACATAAATATATAATATTAACATCCAGATACAGAATAAACATAAGTGTTCGTCACACGAATGTTTGTCCTGAGTGGGATTCAAACCCACGACCCCTGGCGTAACAGGCAGGATCACTACCTACCGATTGCTCCAACGGGCCCGTCATGCTTGTATATTTTAATGTTAAAGGTTTTCCAGGCGTACCTACATTAACAACGTACTACTCATGAAACTGTCGACTAATTCACGACTTTTTTGTCGTTTACACTAACATAAATCTTCAAGTGAAAATAAGAATAAAATCAAAGCTACAAAAACATCGGTCGTAAAGTTAAACGGATACAACTAAAACGGAATCACTTAATTAAGTCCCACGCGTGGGCGTGTCACACCACCAGACGATCCGTACATGGTAAAAGTAGTTGAACGAATTCTCCTAATCTGTTTTATACGCCGGGCGGCCTTGACTGTGCCATTACGTATGACGCACCCATTGCGTTGCCTGCCACGCTATATTAGATTTTATTGCTATTGTAATAAGTTTGGTCTATTAAATTTCAGTTCTCCATTGGGATTCTAATTATTTTTTTAATGCAACGGTCGTAGAACTTCGAATTCGCAAATGGAATTCGAGAGTTGATTACGTTATTTATGATGCTAATTGAAAACAAGGAAAAAGTAACTTATATTTTAAATAATGTCATGATATTTTGTTTGAATAAATTAAGTACAATGCGTACAAACAAAGCATCGAGATCAAACCTTCACAAAGCTAAATTATAAAACTGGTAAATAATTAAACAATTTGTAGAAAACAAATATTTTTTTACGAACTACCTAAGCTTTGTTGGATTATCCGTTTAAAATTTAAAACAATGACTAATGAGTTACATCATTAGTATTGGGTACGAGTAGATATGTCTAAAGATAGCAGACAGTCAGTAAGCATTGTTTTCATTTAATAAGTATTTGTACAAGTGAAGCACGATATAACGAGCCGATTTAATTCCTAATACTTCATGTTTACATCGTCGTAAACTGTTAGCGGTCTCTTAAGGTGATTGTAATGTAATTTATGACCCGATCACCTCGCCAAGCGAATGCCTACGCAACAGAGGCTAAGTGTAGGTTAAAAGTAGAGCTGAAACATTAAAAATATACTATTATTTTAAAAGAAAACTTGTTTTTTTTTTTTAAAATAATGTGAGGAAATGTATGTCCGATTTGGAATTTATTTAATATGATGAAAATGTTTTTTTTTATTTAATATGAAAAAAAAACGAAGCATTCTCATTCTAGCGCTATCAGTAAGATTTTGAGGTTACTGTAATCATCTCTCCTACATTAGTTGCCTCAAGCTCAAGGATCGTAAATGTCAGTTGAATATTTAATAACTAAAGGACTAAGACTAAAACTACGATCTGGTGTGGTTAAATATTCCTGAGTAAAGTGTGTTTGTGTAAAATTATACCGTTAAAATTTTTTTTTTTAAAAAGCTTTTTAAATCTTTTTTTTTATATTCATGCATTGTCATCGGAACCAAAAGTGCCAAATTTCAGCTCGATAGCTTCAGTGGAAGTGGGTGAAATATTGATTGCAAGATTCCAGGACATATTTACATACTTACATTAATAATGGATACATACGAGTGAAGTTAAATAAAAGCTATTAAAAAGGAGATGGTAATCACAATCTAGACCTGT
>DWTT01001330.1:0-12001 GCA_018250895.1 Carterocephalus mandan | reverse complement strand
TCAACTAATTGAACTAACCATCCCAGTCCCTAATTGAGTCTTGTTCAAAGTCAGTCACAGTTGTCATGGGTGGCAGGGTGGTGCTGCAAGCTCGTTTGCTATCTTTTATCCATAAAAAAAACCTAATGTAAAAGGTAGAGTTACGTGGTTATTTTACAGCCAAGGCTTTTAGCTATGTTTAAAAGACTTGTACCTACCTATTGTGTTCCTAATGATCCATTTAATTTTACTTCAAGTATCTACACTACACTTGAGTTATAAAAAATTGCAGTCGTAATTAATTGTTCGTTAAAGGTGCATGGTAAGAATAATCATCAGACACATTTCGATAACAATTACAAGTTAAATGAGTCAATGGAAGACATTCAATGTCGTGCTTGAGCAAATAAAACTGCCATATATTGTCACACGTGTCGGAATTACGTGGTTAGTAGATAAATTTATGTACTTAGTTCTCTTTAAGGTCTCAAGCTAAATAAACGTTACATCTGCTCATTACAATGACCATCGTTACTATATCTGAAGGAAAACTGCAAGGCGCTAAATGTTCTTCTGAAAAAGGCACTGTGTATTTTGAATTTTTGGGGATACCATACGCAAAGCCTCCAGTAGGCGATTTGAGATTTAAGGTTTGTCCACTTAAAATATTCTTATATAGTACCTAGATACAGTACAGTATAGTACAATACCCAATCAAATTGATTTGATAATTGGGATAGTGGTGATTTCAGCGCTGCTTAATCCTTGAACCAGCACGACATGCTAAGCAGACCTTTTGATCACAGCAGGACACTGTATCATGCTTAAATAATAGGCTAGGCAGGTATAAAACTTAAAATTATTTTCAATTCAAGAATTATGTAGTTACTTAGTGTCTAGCTAGTCTATGTAAATTATCTCGATGTAGGTACCTACGTTTATTCTGATATTTTGTATGTGGCAGTAAATGTACCAATAGAATAAAGGGGATACTTAGTAAAGGGTTTCGTCGTTATATTTAAACCCATATTTTATTAATTATTAATTGATTTTATTTCAGAGTCCTGAACCTCCGGAACCATGGGAAGATATAAGAGATGCTACAAAAGTAAGCAAACGTCAGATTGCGTGTCAAATAGATTTATTTAACAGTAAGTATGACGGCAATGAGGATTGCCTCTACCTCAATGTCTACACGCCGAAACTACCAAGCAACGAGGGGAAACTGTTGCCTGTAATGTTCCATATTCACGCACGGTGGTGGATTTCTTCATGGGAATGGTGTAATCAAAACGGAAACTGGTCCGGATTTTCTCATTGACAACAATGTTGTTGTCGTATCCACTAACTATCGATTGGGAATTTTCGGCTTTCTATCACTAGACATACCCGAAGCTGCTGGTAATATGGGACTAAAGGATCAAGTCCAAGCTTTATTATGGGTACAAAATAATATTGAAAAATTTGGAGGAGACAAAAATAACGTAACAATTTTTGGTATTAGTGCTGGCTCTGCTTCAGTTGAGTATTTGATGTTATCGCCGAAATCAAAAGGACTTTTTCATAAAGCGATACTACAGTCTGGGTCTAGTCTCAACCACTGGGCTGTCAATTTTGAACCAAAAAAATTATTATGTAAAGTTATTCACAAAATTGGTTATGAAGGTTCTCTAGAAAACCATAGCTCGATACACAAATACTTAATGTCTTGTCCGGCTTTACTACTGACGGAAAAAAGTTTCGAAGTAATTCAAGAATTTGCTCCTGAGAGGGTATTTTTTGGCTTTGTTCCAACTATTGAAATGGATTTCGGAGATGGTGAAGCGTTTTTGACTACAAATCCTTATAAGATTCTAAAGGAAGGAAGTTTCAATCGTGTGCCTGTAATTAAAGGATTTTGCGAGAAGGAAGGCTATATGATGGCAATTGGAAAATTTTCAGTTATCGAAGAACTAGACAAAAATGAAAATTTCACTCACCACTGGGCATTCCCTGTGGAAGCAAAAGACGATGACGCGATAAACAAAAAATTTTCAATGGCTTATGCAAAGCATATAAATGATGAGAAAGATGAAAATAGAATGGTTGACTTTTTTAGCAATTATGATTTTATTTCCGGAATTTGGGTATCGGGTCAAATTATGTCGGATCTAGGAGTTCCTGTGTATCTATATAAATTTTCCTACGATGGAAAAATGAACTTTTTAAAAAATGCGTTCGATTTCAGAATGAGAGGTGCATCCCATGCTGATGACGTGACATATATATTTAAAAACGAAATATCTAAATTAGCTGATGAATGTGATATCAGTGTACGAGACAAAATGACAAAACTATGGACAAATTTTGCCAAAACAGGGTAAGTACCTACCTGGGGTCAGTTATTTGTCATAAAAAAAATTGGAGGTAATTTTAAAACATATCAACCTTAGAAGTTAACGTGTATTCATTTGGGTGAGACTGGGGAGCAGGATATTGAGTGTTCTTGATAATTAATTAGAATCCCTCTGACCTACTGACCAACAAGTTTGTGACGCAGTTGTGAGTGACTCGAACCACGGGTCTTGGATTCGAATCCCAGCCGAGACAGATATTTATTTAACAGATAAAAATTAACACCATATTATAAGTGCTTCAATCGATAAAGTTTCTTATATGGCAAGCTATTTCCCGTCTAGCAAGCTTGGAACGGTGGAAAGGAGTCGTTAAAAGCCGTGAAACTAATAATAATGGATTGATGGAAATTGAGGATTTTTAAATATTAATTTCCATTTATTTTTCAGTAATACTGAAGCAGACAGCATCGGTCTACCAACCTGGCCTCTGTTCACCCGAGACTCTCCAACATACATGAACATTGATAAGGTTTTCACGATCGAATTTCAAAATAATACAACCAAAATGGAGATCTTCGAGGAAATCTACAAAAAGTACGAAATGTAGTGTAGTGACTATTACTATGTTGGTTCTACCAAACCATCCAATAATAGGTATAACATCTGTAGTAACTACCTACCTACCTCCTTTTTCACAAAATCCTTAACAATCACAAACCTTCCTTTGTCCCACTCATTTCTTAAAATGCATGCATCTTTAAAATTCTTGATGTGGCGTGCGTGCTATTACTTTACGTTACTATCTATGTATAAGAAATGGTACTTGATGACTTGTGGTAATCATTGTTTTTCTATTATTCACTATTTTGGTTCTTTTTTAATGACTACCGAACATAAATAAAATCACCTTAACAGTTTTGAATTTGTATTTATTTGAATACAAAGTTAATATACGAGTATGTATTGTGTAATCTAACTACTGTAATTAAATAATCTCATAAAATATTTACAAACTTGTTTACAATTTCTACGAAATATATTTATGTCAGTATATTTAGACAAAAATATATTATTCAATGAAATATGCAAAAATGCTTCCTTAGGGTCTGTAAAGGTGATGAAATTACAACAATTTCTTATAAAAACATTTCTTACCATATACATACTATCAATATATACTATCTTATATGTAGTATACTAGATGGTAGTGTGTATTTCGATACCTTAAAACTTATACATGGAACCTATATAGGTCCTTTTTACAGTTTGTCCGGGGCATTGCCACTGCCACCCAAGGTATCAAAGAACCCCACATTTCCTAATATTAAGAATAACTTAAACAATATTAGTTACCTACACAGTTGTATTATGAACTGTACTTTTCATAAAGCTCCTTAAATAACTTTGTCCGCTCTGGATACATCTCATATTTCATAGTAAGTTTGTCATCTATATAAAGGTATGCTAGTCCAGTTTCAGCAATTGGTTCCCACTTTGTCGTTATAACGTCATCTGTTTTTGGGGTTGGGTCTCTGTAAAAATGAAAAATAAATTATTTCAATTAGGATTTCTTATTAAGAAAACAACACAATTTTACATCCATGACCCAAGTACAAATTAGTTTATATACATTATTTATCTGCCTCAGCTGGGATTTGAACATAGGACCTACAATTCAGTGCGTACTCACTGCAGGGTCATCTACCTGTCTTCAGGCAACAGCGTGCATACATCAATAATTTATTACATAGTAAATTACTGCATGCAAGTATAATGCAAGCACTAATATTTTAATGATAAATAATATTTTACATGATTATTTTTATAATAAGTACATCAAAATTGAACACAGTGGACTTACCCATATTTAGCAAAGTTTGTCCACATCAATGCCATCCTGTTACGTACAACTTTATCTGTGTCAGACAGATTTCCCTTAAGCTCATCGCTTCTTATTAGGTATCCTCCATCATCCCCATGACAAGCTCCTTTCCTATCAATGTTGTGTTTCTTCTTAATGTAATTCAAACCTCCATCATAAGCAAATTCGTAAAAATACACTGGATAGTTGTGCTTGGCTATTAATGTAGTTGAAATATACACTCCTCCCAGAAAATCTACGTCAGAAAAGAAGTTAATCGCAAATGAATCTTCTTCTTCATACTCTTTTTTTCCTTCCAAGTAAGTCAATTTGAGCTTGGTCTCTAGGTCAGGCTTATCAGCATCATCAACTTTGAATGGCAAATGGGCAGTAAATTCTTTTTCCTTTGTCAATTTCTCTAAAATGGGTGCACCATGAGATAACATCAGGAGACCTTCATGGCTACATATTCCAGCCATATAAGGCACTTTATTAAATTCTCCTCGGCTCAACATCTCAAAAGTATTTTTTGTAATGAATGGCTCCCAGTCTCCAGGTTCTTCCACAGTTGGCACAAAGCCAAAGTGGATTCCACCCCTCCACTTATCTGCTGCTAACACAATCATTGACATTGTTATAAGCTCTTTGGTAGACATACTTTTTAGGAACTGTAGTAATTCGGTTTCAGTGGCAATAATTTTCTTTTTCAACAAAGGAATCATAGAAGCTAATTGTTGAACTTTATCATTCTGGGCCCAATGGAGGAGTGAGGAGCCTGATTGTGCAATAGCTTTGTGGTACAGACCCTTTGCCATTGGAGACAGCAATAAATATTCAACTGATGCTCCTCCAGCGCTTACACCAAAAATGGTGACATTATTTGGGTCACCACCAAATTGATTGATGTTCTGTTGCACCCATTTCAGTGCCTGAACTTGGTCTCTAAGCCCCATATTGCCTGGTGCATCGCTTCTACCTAAGCATAGAAAACCGAGAATTCCTAGTCTGTAATTCAAGCTTACTACAACCACACCATTTTCTATCAAATAGTCTGGACCATGGGCCGAATCATCAGTGCCTTGTCCAAATAAAAATCCACCTCCATGGAAGAAGACCATGACAGGAAGAAGAGAAGTCTTCTCTGCAGGCAAACTTGGTGTGTAGACATTTAAATACAAGCAATCCTCATCGCCCGTGATGGATCCAGTCTCTTTACTAAACTGTGCACATATATTGCAGTCTTTGGTCGCATCTCTGATACCTTCCCATGGATCAGGTGGAACTGGTACCTAGAATATAAACAAATATTTTTTAACTTATATGAACACGCAGCTGCTTAAAGGCTGAATCAATAGCAGATTAAAGGAAGATTATTATTTTTTACTGCATGAGTAGGTACCCCAGTGAGTATTCTACTTAAGGGAAGTCACCTATTTTCAAAGATAAAGCTTATACCAAGCTAGGGGCACTTACTAAAAGGGTAAACAAGTTTTAGTATCTATAGATGTGAAGGTTAAAAATAAAAACTGAACATTCACTTTTTACAATACAATCATGTACATAATGAATGAATTTGTAGTGTTATTCCCAAAACAAAAATTACTTACCGCAAAACGTAGGTCTCCTACTGGTGGTTTAGCATATGGAATACCTTTAAATGTGGCAAACTGAATTTCATTTGCCGTTTTACTGAGTTTTCCCTGTAGCTTCCCTTCGGTTACTTGTACGATTGGATTTGACATATTTATCTTATTTCTTCCACTGTTGTTACCTAAAAATCAATATATTTTACAAGCTTTTTTCTTGTAAGGAAATGAAAGGCTGGCTAGGACTAAGAATAGTAGCAACTCAGATTCTGAGGATAGAAACATCTAGGTATCTAGAACAATCGATTTTTCACAAGTAAAACTTGATAATGATACTGTGAAGGTGTAATAAGCAAGGAAAAGTTTTGAATCACCTATTTAATTAGTAATTTGATAAGTTTTTCTAATAAACTTTCTCGAATAGTTAGTTAAAAGTATAACAACGGATACAAAACAAGTAGAAAAATATTAACTGCTAACTACCTATTGCTAACCGCTAAATAAGGGCGCTACGATAACTAACCGCGCGGGCGCTAAGCTTCAGCTGTGCGAGTGTCAATGTCATTTCCACAATACTGTCAAATTTCCTTACGTTTCATTCCATTCAAATATGATTGAAATAATTATGATGTTTAAACATCCATTTATTTATGGTATTTTTATAAGGTATTCTGAAATATATATATTGTACTTATGATAATTTAAATAAAGATCTATATCTATATCTGATGTAAAATAAAAATAAAATGGAAATAATTTATTTCAGGAAACCCATATCCAATTGTTAGTAAATTTAAAACAACTTAAAATTAAACTACTGGGAGCATGTAGCCCACAGCAGCGCAACATAATATAGGGACAGTCAAGTCTACCCGCTAAAATTCTCAGGATATCGTTGGGGTTGGCACGCACCCGCCGTACAGCAGCAGCTCGGATCCACATTGTGGCCTAGAAGCAAGGCACACGTGGCTCTGCGAACATGCTAGATGAACTGGAATAGCGCGACAGCCCCATCAACACCCTGAATGCGTCAATAAACTGGATGCGAAGGGCTCCATTCATTCTCTAAACAATGAAATTGTATAACCTCCGTAGTACATCCAGCATACCTGCGGGCTATCATATTCGCGACATAGCCTTTCGCTCAAGTTCAATGTCTACATTGTCCTTGAAATCTTAGTCTTTAACTGATCTATATGGCCCGGTACTTTAATTTGATCCCTTTCTAGTGGGATACTGTTAAGCTGTAGTATTGTGGGTACATCAGTGTACTTCCCAGATTGAGCCGTAAAGACGATGTATTGACTTTTACGGACATTATTCACTAATCCACGTCTAATGACAAAGACTTCACACATTTTTAACAGCAGCTTAAGACCACAGACCTTGATACTCACCGACACCATGTCATCCACATAGCTCAAATTATTCAGAGACCCCGTATATCAGTATCAGTGGTCATTCGATGTATTTTTAAAAAAATGGGTTTTATATGAATTATAATGAAGTTTAAAGGTACCTACGTAGGTATTCCATAAATGTATGTAAAAAACGATTGTTGCAAATTTGAAATGAATCAGTCGTAATTTACCAAAAAGTCCATACAAACTATCATATCGCATCCATATGGAACCTCAATATTTTTTCGAGAATTAAAGTACCTTAAAACCTAACCCGGAGTAAAGTAACAACTTCACCAAGTTATATCTAAGTCCATCCACTGGTTTCTACGTTATGCCCAGGCAGACAGACAATATTTTCTAAAAAGATATTTTTGAGTAACTCGTTAGTATAAAGCCCCCGAATTGAAATTTTTAAAAATATTCAATGTAGGTATAGAAAAAGCTCCTCTTCAGTTTTATTATAGTATAGTAAGTATAGATAGATAGATGAATCTAGCAGTTCATGTTATCAATCTTATTAGTCTTATTTATTAATACTACTCCAGCAGAACTAGAGCTATAAGCGAATATAATTATACCTATAACTTAGTGTCCTTCTATCTGTCTTCCGTGCTGTTTCCGTGGACAACAGCAAATCCAGTGATAATTATGATAATATCACGGCCTAAAACCAAACGTTCGAAATAACAATAACTTCCCGCATTCCAAGCATCGCCATCTTCTTTGGACGTGCGTGTAATTGGAGCGAGCTAAACTCATTCAAATCTCAGTGAGATAGCCGGATGCGCACCTGTGGCGGCAGCTCGTGAGAACGCCCGAGATCTCTTCGAGACACACTACAATTTACATTTTGTTGTCCTTATATATAGAACTGTGTAAATAAAACCTTATTTCAATAGAAAGAAGACGTTAGATAGCTTTCTATGACGGCAAACTTATGATTGTTAAAACTAAGGCCGTACAAAATGTTCTGCTGTTTATTGTGTTATTTTGTACGCTTTGAACGTCCACGTAAGACTATTTAACGCCACTTTTTACAGACGATTGTTACCATGTGGTTGAACTGGTTCTGGTGGGCCATTGCGTAACTGAACCGATTAAGCCAAATCTTACGATTGTCTTTGTTTAAGTGGCAGTTTTTCTCGGGTTTTGACATTATTTTGACACTTTTCTTACCTATGGACTGAATTGATATAGGAGATCGTGTTACGGACTTGCCCACTGCCCATCTAATACAAGTTATCTAAGTGTTGTTCTCGCGTTAGCCTAGGCTTCGCTTCGACCCTAGTCGAACCCACAGTCCCACTGCTCTCCCCCACAGACACTGCTGCGGGAGGTTTAGAGCATACACAACCACGCTGCTCCAATGCGAGTTGGTGGAGGGGTTAGTGGCCAACCCAGTGTCGAATGTTCTCAAGCCACCCAGAGGTCTTCGACAAGGCTAAACGACTGTTTCCAGCAATGAAAACAACCAGGACCGACGGCTTTACGTGCACTCCGAAGCACGGTAGCGGCAATGAAATTTTGCCACTAGCTGTGGCTTCGCTTTGCGCAATTATTTAATTAAAACCTTCACCTTTATATTTACATTTGTAAAACTATATTACATAATAATTTTAAATTTATATTTACAATTACTTAAAGCCCTAGACCCCATAGTAATGTTTTGTACTTTAATTGTTACAAAAATGTTAGGTAGATGCGGAAATATCCTTATTATTGCGGTATTACATGGTTACCTTACAATCGTGAGATGTTTGCAAAAATCTGCCCCACAGTTGGGTCGTGTGAACCCGATCACAATAATCTTTTTACTTTTTACCAGCTTTATAAATACTCGCCAAGCCATTGCAAATTTTTTACATATTTTCGCTACCTTTTGTCGCTTTTGTTTCGCGACGTTATTGAAAAGTTTGATAATACCCAAATTGCTCGCCGTGCCATCTCAACAGTATGCCATCATTTAGGCTGTATTATCTACATTCTACACCAATATTCTAAAGGGAGGATATGATTCTTTAGAATTGGCGAAGGGGTAAAAAATAAGATTGTTTGAATTTGACGGTTAACTTAAAACATGTGGTCTTCTTTTGCAACGCGAGATAATAAGTACCCTAATGAGAAGTTTTCAAAGCAAAAATCAACTCTGACCTGAGGACACGAGCGCTGTTCTGCGGCTGTCCATTTCCTGTGACCTCCTGGAATATTACCACCATCTATTCAATCATCCTGAAAGTGAGGGGCATAGATACTACATATTTTTTAATAATCAGCGGAAATTATTATTTCGGTGGTCATTAATAAAGTGGGTAGAATATGCTTAGTACAACTTCACCATTCGAAAACGGTGGTACTTTGGGTGGAACTACGGGCCCATAATGAAACAGAATAGGTAGTATCGTCATCGTCCTCCTTAATTTCAGGTCTCGTTTTGATCATAAAGATTAAAATGTCAATTATGTATTCTCATGATGTCAAAGTGTACTTACAGTAAAAACATGGAACAATGGTCGGCCCTGCTTTCATGTGGCCGCGGCGGAGGCAACCATAAATCGCGATGCTTTTATGGACAAGTTTTGTTCCACTTAGCTCTATTAGCAGCAGGATCTTCGAAGAATAAAATTGCAAATTCCGTTTGTTTCAAAAGCTGAATTGCTAGTGCATGCTATTAATCCGTCCATCTAAATACGTACTGGTTATTGTTGAAGATACGAAATGACGATCAGACCCAGCACCACCCATCTGCTGTCGCTCATGACAACTTGTTACTTAGATTCTAATTAATAGTTATATTCTACAGAACAAGGGCTTCCCATCATTATCCATATCCCCACCAATTAGGTCAAGTTTTAGTCAGGTACCACAACCGGCTATAACTGGACATATAGGAGTAAGGTAAAGGTTTGCAACTGCGCAATCGCAAACTATACACGCCTTTGAGAACATAATGGTCTCAGATCTGCAGACTCCCTTCTCCGTTTAATTATAACAAATCTCCATAAGTCATTGATGCGTGCCTAGTCTAGGATCCCGGAAATCTGGAGTAAAATGCTTATCTTCCGCACGGCTGTCACCGCTTAAAAATCCACTCAGAAGAGCAATTTGTATCTAACTTGCCCGACCAAGTTTATAGTTAATTCCAAAATACTGTAAAAAGTGTGCGAAATTATACATAATCCCTAGGAAAAGTGTCACTTCGACAATTTTAAGATAATATTTGTCAAAGTTGATCAGATAAGGCTACACATTTGCCCTTCAGGATCAAATACCAGCGCAAAGGAGAACATGGCAGCTCTCGCGAGCCGACACTGCCGTGTCCGGATATACCTAGCAGCGCTGAGTGGTGGCTGTGTGCGCTGCGCGCAGGTGTGGCCGAGACTGGCCGGCGCCGGCGCACATTCCTGCGACGGTCACGACGCCGCGCCGCCCACTTGATCATTGCAGACACGACCGAACAAGCTTGCCGCTAACAATCGTTTTTGTGATTATAGGCAGCGGAATCTCAGCTATGAAGTATTACGACGGCTGGATATAATAATCCTGCTATTGATGCCAAAATATTCCATTAATTATAATGTACTTACTTCTTGTATTTAGGTACTATCTGTCTACAATCACTTATCCGTGCTAGAACAGCGTATGAAAATATCCTTAAGATGTAGGAAGGGGGTGTGGGCAATTATGATGTAGTAATTTTAAATCTTATCGCATTTTAATACTAACTCAGCAGTGCTGCCGACATTGATACCTAACCTACCATCGTTATTTTACAAACACGAGCCATAAGGAGTATTTAGGGAGGCCTCCATACATATAGTATACAACAGCCTATGATACAGGTTATGTACCTACACTGCTTTTTTTAAAAATGAATTCAAGAAATTAATGAATTCGTGATTGTACCTGGCTCTAGCTAGACTAATCACTTGATAGATTATACTTGGGAACTTTGTTCGCTTCTACACGCTGCGACCCATAGTCGTCCCCCTGCAGGGCACGGGGGAGCCCACAGACACAGCTGCAGGAGGTCTAGAGCATACTCCACAACTAGTAAGAACGTGCTTATGAAGTACTTCAGTAAGAGGACTTCGAGAAAGAGGTCACTCACAAAATCCAACTCGTTTGGGTAGCATTCGAGACTTATCTCTAGGTGGTGATGAACGTTAAGAGCCCTTCGATGCGCAGAGATCATAAATAGTCTTCTCCCGAGTAATCCGCCTATTGACATAACGCGTAGGGGAAGACAAAAACTTCACCTCCGGAGTCGATCAGGAATTCGTATAATGTTGTCTTGCCGCTTATGAATAGCTGACCGGCTGACCGGTACTTTGGTAGGCAGTTGCCGCCATTAAAGACTGCTAAAGGATTTTCTCGAAGTGTCCTCTGCAGTACAGCAAAACCTCTTGCTGCATTTAACATTTTAACCGCGCGCGATCGGTATTGCCACGGACTACATACAACTTACTCTATGGTATTGCTAATGGTGTAAATGTTAATAATACACAAGGTTCACCGACTTTTTTACATAATTTTGACATGTACCTAGCTATGTGGGTTAAGCATAAAATCAATACCTAAAAAATAAAAACTAGTGAAAAGAAAACATTTGCATTGCAAGTTTTTGACGTGATAACGTTTATTAAATCGATGAACGCCAACACATCCGAAAAAATTTGACGTCATGGTGTCGTTATCTGACGTCATAATTATCTGACGTCATAAAGTGTCCTGATCTGACGTCACGTGTAGTTAAATCGGATTGTACAACAATTGTACAACATTGTATACAGGATGTGTGAGACATGAACATTGTATACAGGGTGTGTGAGACATGAA